>NC_051175.1:81845553-82123053 GCF_013339725.1 Rhipicephalus microplus | reverse complement strand
TGTCAACTATTTATGCCCCACTCCTGCCTAAAGTGGCGTAAGGCTTTGATGGAAGGCTGTTGATATGTAACAAAATAAATGTTTAAATTATTAAATCCACCGTGCATGCACCGTGAGTCCACATTACTAAGTCAATCATTTAGTAAATAGTTAATTAAGCAGGTGAAGTTCTTTCACCTGTATAATGACACAGTGTACGAATCCCAAAAGAATGTTCTGAGCCACATTTTACGTCTTTCAGTGGTCCTAAATTTTAGTGGCGGAAATACAAATCTACATGTTACAAAAGGGCTCTCTGACATCACTGAAGGACGTCGTGTGCAGTGCGAACTACCCAACGGGTGGTACCGATGCCTGCATATCCTTGCAATCAGCCATACAAGATGGACATTATTACTCATTTCAACAAGGAGACCGGCAAAAGAAGCATAAAAACCGCATATGATAGATGAATCGCTTTCAAAGACGGAAACATCCTCCCATGATTTCGCGGTAAAAACTGGGTTGCAGCTGCTTCCCACGGGGCTCTTTGACGTCATTCAACGCTGTTAATTGATGTACGAACCAGTTAATGGTTGATAACGGAACCAGCATAAAAATGTGAAGCACGTCCTTTCTATCTGCGTGTATCTCGGACTTTCAAATATGCAAAAGGGACCTGTCTATTAACTTGCTAAGTTCATTTTAAATACCCTAACTAACTAGGCTACGGCAATTTAAGACACCAGAGGAGCGTGAATACAAGTCTTCACAAATGAAACAAATATGCTGAAAGGGATCGAAAACAAATCATGGTGTATCATGGAGGCCAGAAATGGATTATCCCTAACGTTAGATTAAGTAATATTAAAACATACCCCCCACAAATACTTTTCAGCATATGTGCTGTTTATTGCAGCTTCTCTGGTATTTGACGTTCGTAGGGTGCGATGACAGTTACTTTGTTAATTCTGGTTGCATTGCTAAGTATATCTGCAATTATAAGTAATATTTTGCTTTACCTTGCACAAGCACAGCACAATCCTTTAGAGTGCTCACTTTTCAACACGCTAGAAAAATTTGACGGCACGTTGCTTCCGTAAGCAATGCCTATTTTATCTCTATTGCTGCTTAGCGCTTCTAATCTTGGGAATACCTGCACAGGCTTCAATATAACATGCTCGAACATTTATTTGGAGGCTATGTTCACAATAATGGCGAGAATATAGTTTTCTCAAACATATCGCGTTACATTATTGTTCGCTTTAGAGTGTATCAAGTACCACACTACAATACCGAGTTTCCCCACTGAACTGTCACATACGAAAGTCTGGTCTGGTGCAGTCACTCTTAGGCATCCACTGCAACAAGAGTGTGACTCTTCATCATTTTCTTAAACATGTAGGTTACTCACAAATAAACAAAATTGATTCCTAGACGGATCTCTTCGCAAGATGGCCTTATATTTGTTTTTTCCGGTGGCTCTTCCCTCTGGTGCCATGGAAATAGACTTCATCCACAGGAACGTTTGCGAAGTTGCGTGCGACTTTTTGTCGGAGGCAATGCAAATAGAATGTAGGTATGTGCAAAAGATCACCATTTCAACTTGTTGGCTTCCTAAATTTTAATAATTTTTAAAACAGTGGTTGCACTGGTAAATCTCTTTTTAAACTAGGCATTAAAGATATTCGCATTGTAAAGCAATATTGTCTTTAAAATAAGGTACCTTCGGTTTCACGGTGGATCCCCCATCGTGGTTCGCCAGGTTGCCGATTCCAATAAGCCTGCTCACGCAAGTATAAGTAGCATTCTTCTTACCTTACGGAACTTTCTGCCCTGCTCGCACACACACCAAATCATCATGAAGGTTGTGCCATTGTTTATTGTACAATATTTTGGTTGACGAATGCTGCAGTACATAAACATGGTCAGTCCCAGCACACCATCCCCCCCTCCCCTATCGGGCTTCATTGGTTTATGGTAAGGGTGCCCGGGCAGACTGTTTGCCTTCCACTAGGAAAGGTCCCGAGTAATACTCCGGTATTATCCCCAGCTTGTGATAAATGAAGGAAAAGCAGGGATGTGGATCACATCTTGCGGTATATACAAGGTCATATTACCAATAACCAATAATATACTTTGTCTGCAAGGCGTCCCGTCTATTTGCATTCGGGAACACACCATTCTTGGCTTAGGCACCGCAAATACCAGCTGAAAATAGAAAGCCAGACTGTTTGCCATTACGGCAGTCCAATACCCGGACTGACGTCCTTAACTTAATCCCAGCCTGTATTGGTTGCTGGCAGACTCAGCCTATACCACCGTGTCCCCGTGTAACATGTATCAGCATTACTTGTAGAAACTGTGTAATACCTGGGAATATAAGCTGTACGTTTCTCTAAGGTCGAATCAATGTTACTTTGCTGCACAAGTCTTTAATAGTTTCCTGTGAATATATGCAAGCTAATACTAATACATGTATATCGAATGCGAAACGGTTGGCATGACAAGACATGACTTGGCAAGTTGAAATATTGATTTGCGATGTGATAGTGTTCAAATGTTTATTCTTTACGATGTCAAAAAAAGATCTGCAAAGCCAACAATGATTTTCATATTAGACAATACTTCATACCGGCTGGGCAATGCCGTTAAGTAGTATTAAGAGCCCTGCCCAAATGCTGCACCAAACAAAAACACATGCAAAGCTTGAAGAATTTCAGCGATTGTGCCCCGCCAAGTGTGCTGTTTGTTGTGGTAATGACTCTAAAAACAAAGTGTTCTCCAAGGTGAGACCGCTAAACGTAGTTTCGTGTATATCTCTTTGTGTGGATAATGGCCAGAAGCGTCAGTTATAGGGCGCTGGTAATGCGCACAATATTGCTCTAACGGCAGTTTTGCCGCGTATTCTAGCAACAGTTTACTCTGTCGCCTATTGTACACACCTGATAAATGGCTGTGTTGTAAGAGCACAAACATCAAATCAGTTCCTGTGCTTCTCGTCTCGGCGAGACAGGGAGAATAAAGTTGAGTAAAAGGCAGAAAGGTTAACCAGAAGAAAATTTCTGTTTCTCTACCCTGCACTGGGGAAAGAGAAATGGGCATGGAAAGATAAGGAGGGAAAAGGAGTGAAAAGTCGAGACGCACACGTGTCTGCGCGTCTGAGTGAAAAAGTCAATAAAGTCGACCAGGTGATGTGTTTTATTTATAAAAATATTTCGTCAATTCACGCTTTGCTACACGATCGAAATAATTTAAATATAACACACGTGCGACTATTGAGAATTGAGTAGAGTTACAAGCCGGCCATATATTTTAAAAGGTGGTAGGTGCTGTCTTCATTTTTAATGTGTAACTCTAATATCAATGCCACAGTGCACGTTTAGTTCGTGAGAAGGAATGCCATGCATATGCGCACATGTATATTGCGCTGCCAGTTGTGACCTTCTAGAATACAAAATGTCGGTGGCAATAAAGATTTTGTACCACTCTCAGGTGGTGGGGCAAAATTTTTGTTTATTTTGCGAGATCCTCTCCGTTCTTGTTGGATGCACAATGATACGCAATGTCTATGCCCGATTATAAAGGCTGAAGTGCGTCCCAGCAACATTCTGCGTAATAGAGGTCATAACGAAGTCTAACGAAATGACAGACACGTGAGATGAAGGATCGGAAGTATCGACTTGCCTGGAGTTGCAGGACACAGCTTTAACGTAGCTGTATTTCTTAGACAGATTGCATATATTTTTTTGCCTTTCTCTAGTGATAAAGGTCTCCGTAGACTCACAATTCTGTGAACCAACCACATTTAGAATTTTTTTTACGTCATGTGCGGATATTTCAGCGCTGAATTTAAAATGGAAACTTCGACCTTCAGTGTCTTAAATAATAATAAGCGTATGATATTGAAACATGTAACATCAGACTTCTCACATTGCAATTCGTCAACCGAAACAAACCCATTGTTTCGCTTTAGTGATCCTATAACAGCGGGGCTATTGACTCCAGCTGCGCGTTGCAAGCAGCGAACAAAACTTATGAACCGGCGCGCAATAAAGATCTTGGCGAGTATTGGCGGAGGAGGAAAGAAATAAGTGGAAGGACAGGGAGGTCAGCCCGTTCGTTTTCAGGTCAGCTAGCTACCCTGTGCTGGGCAAGGAGGTGAGGGTAACAAAAGATGACAGAAAAGAGGTGTTACAAAAAGAGAGAGGGGAGAGAATAAGCAAACGGTAGCGAAAGAGGAAAAGCCAAATAAAGATAACTCGACACTAAGGTCGGTCTCTAAGGGCAGTTACTGGTGGCTCGGACTACTAGTATCGCCGACTAAAAACTTTATCTAGTATATAAGGATTGGTGTAGGTCCACACCTCTATTGTTTAGTGGATGCAGTGCACCACCACTATTACAGCAAAGAAGTTTGGAATACACAACAAAAACTTCTCACAGCTTATAAATGCAGAGTATTTTCTATTCGCACGATGTAGTGTTTCGTCGTCAGTGCCATATAGACTACCACTGCGCATGCTCGGCTCGTCTCGCGCCTCATGCCTGTCTCGTCTCCCTGAAACGCGAGAGATGTGAATTCTATAAGCAGCGGAGCGCACTTTCGGAATTCAGTAAAGGGCGTCTCCTCTTTGTCCAATACAACGTCGGCATGACTCAATAAAGACACACGTGAGCTTTATGCCTCTTGCCTTCGATTCTCCTTCATTCATTAAATGAGGACAATAAAGACGAAATAACAATTAAGCATTCCCAAACCGAACCTATTAACACAACATTCACGCGATACGCCATACCACTATAGGACACAGTTCCTCCCATGAGAAAATGCGGGCGTTATACCTTTTGCATTTGGCTCTGTTGCTATGTTCAGTACATGGGGATCTGAGTGCTCTACCGGATTTCCTTAGATGGATAGCACCACCAGAAGGCTTGCTCTCAAACAAAGAGAGAAAAGAGCAAGACAGAGACATTTATTTAAATGCATTAGGAGCCGAAGGAAAGGATAGAAGGAGCTCTAATCTCTTGCGCGAGTTTATGCTGGCCAGATTTTCTCTTTACGCATTCCGCTTTGCAGAGGTTTTAGCTGTTTCTTTCTTTTTCTTCAAGTGGTGAGGCAAATATATTTAGGGTGGCATACGTCAATCCTTTATCCGGAGGGAAATCGCCGAAGGCCATTATTCTCACACACCGTATCTATCTACTCCCACAACGGTCACTTTTAGCTACCTAAAGGCTTTTTCACCCCCAATTGCCTGCCAAGTACAACGCTGGCAGGCAACGTTGGCAAGTACAACGCCGCATAAAGAGCATCAAGAGAAAGAGATTGTCCGTGACGGTAAAAATCGGCAATACCGTTGCACAATGGTAAGCTCTGGCTAAAGCCAGAGGCGATGTGCCTGAAAATGAAAAAAAAAGTAAACGTACTAGCAACCGAACTCAGAATATAGGTATGTTTTGCTACATGGCAAATGATTGGGACTTTTTATGCACTTTGTGCTTTTTCGCACTTCTCATCAATATGTGCGATTCCACGGTAATAACTATTTGCCTTATCCTGCATTAGAACTCTTTTTTTATAAGAGCAACGTTATCATAGAGACTAATAAAACTATTTCGAGGAGAGCCTTACAAAGCCACCAAAGCTTCACTGATAAGTTGAGGCCTAAGCACTCCTCATTCGTTAACACTGAAGAGAGAGAGAGCGACGGTTTTTTTAAGAGAGGCAAAGAGGCTAGCCAAGGTTGTAACCAGTTTGCCACGTGGGCGTACGGGAAAGTAGATAGCGAAATAGTGCTACGCACACACATATATCAGTGCCCATCGACCACACCCTAGCAGTCCCCACAGACAGATGTACGATTGATTACAATGCAGTTATTGTGATGTAAACGGGTATTTCAAATGCTAAAGAGGGCCTGCAAGAGGTGGTTCCACAGAATGCAGAGCTTGCAGTGCACATTCCGGTGATGGAGTGGTCGTTCAGTTAAGAAGAAAGCCCAAGATGCTTGCACGAGATGAAACTACGAAATAATAGTACGTGGCCGAAAGAAAGCTGCTGTTGCTGACTACGACTCAAAGCTGTTTTGTGTTGGGCTTCAAAGTACATTTTTGAAAAATAAGCCGCAAATAACACTCTTCCGGTGGGTTTTTTTTTTCCTGCATTCCCAATGCACATATACATGTCTGAAATAATTTATTCGAAATAGGACGAAGGGAATGGAAATCACAAGTATTCGATGCTCATGTTCAAATAATGTGTTTTGGCAATACTCAGCAAGAGCAAATAAATAAATAAACAATATGTAAGCAACCATGAAACTAATAAAGTCTTGGTAAGCACCACTCTATCGGCAGCCTTTTCTCGTTTCCATAGTTACGCCAGTATAGGTCGCCAATACGTGACTGCTACTCACTTCGTTGTAACAGTGCATTGCTCGCAAAAGCATGGTAATTAACTTAGCGCACGACACACGTTGCTGCCTTAGGCACTGTTAGCGCCGAGTTTGGGCTGCAGATAAAATTGTCCTTGCGCACAATGATGATGAAGAAACAAACAAAACTTCGTATTCGCTAAAAGAATTCCGAAGAAGTCTTTTTATATGAGATATTGATAACAGGGCACAGAAGTTTGTCTTTAAACAGGAGTGAACAATGCTTGAGCATTCACTCGAATTATCACATGGTGGAGTCGCAGAGGCTATAACGTATTGATTTCTTTGCATGAGTGGGTATTGTAACATTGCTATCTAATTATCTGCGCAGTAGGCGACAGGACATTGACGTCTTAATTAGTTAACAGCTATCTGATCGCACCAAGCTGCAGTAACATTTAGAAATAGTTGGGCCCATTTGGACGTGTAGTCCCAGTCTTTAAAAAAGGGAATCGTCTGACTGCAGCAAACTACAGGCCTATTTGAAACACATGGCAAACTACTGCTATTGGAACACATAGTCACACATTACATTAACACATTTCTTGGGGAAAATAGCTTGCTGTCCCCATCCCAGCATGAATTTAGAAAAGAAATTATCGATCACAACGCCACTAGTCACAACAATTATTCAGTTAACGTCGTAGCTTGATATGTAGAATCAAATTGATGCAATTATTTTTATATTTCAGTAAAGCATTTGATCTTGTCACGCATAGCAAACTCGTTTCTTAGTTGCATGATCTAGGCCTACTTGTGAACCTCATTGATTGGATCCCTTCTTACCTTCATATTCGCAAGCAGTACGTTAAAGTAAATTACTGCATGTCTACTATTCTACCAGTATCGTCCGGTGTCCCTCGAGGCAGTGTTTCGGGATCTGTTCTGTTTTTAGTGTACATAAATGATATTGTTGAATCAGTAGACACATAACAAATAGACAAATTTTTTCGCAGACGACTCCATAGTTTTTAAAACAATTACTACCCCAGATGACCAGAAATGCCTGCAATTCAACCTGCGTGCCATATCTTATAGTGTGAAAAATGGTCAATGAAATTAAAATTGTGATAAACCAGTTGTCATGCACAAAACAAACAATTAACATCGTTTTATTTTATATATATCATCTTAACAACTGTCCCTTGACTGAGGTTGAAGAATATAAATTACAAAAAGCTTAACACGGTCAAGTCACATAAACAAAACACGCTCATCTCCTTCTAGAAAAGTTGGTTTGTTTTTAGGCATAAAGTAAACAGAACCCTCAGAAATAAAACTGTTGGCCTAGAAGGCTTTTATAGGAGCGAAGTTGGACTATGGTAGCGTTGTTTGGGACCCACATATAATGAAAGATATTAGAAAGCTTGAGATGATGCAGCGTAAAGCAGTTCGCTTTATCTTAAAAGCTTACTACAGAAAGTACTCACCAACAACAATCATAAGCATCAATAACATTCCTGCTTTACAACACCGAAGGGCAGTTGCCTGACTGAAATTTGTATGCTCGCTTCATTTTTGTAAATTTAACATTTGAGCAGAATCTTACATAAGAAATAGAATTTCGAAACCAAATAGACACACACATGCTTACACTCTAAGACTTACTTCACACGTACAAATATTTTCATGAATTCTTTTTTTCCTCGGACTATATATGAATGCGTGGAACGAGTTACCTTTATAAGCGTTCTCTAATAATGATTATGTGGATGTTGATAACTTCGTATTTTTTCTCTTTTTAATACTACAACACCAGCTATCGACTGTTTCACAACGCACTTCATTTAAATTCTCTAGTTGCGATTTAAATTATCTTGCTATCATCTTAATTCATTTACGTTTTGTTCTATATTTATCTGTTTTATCACAGGTTTATTGCTTGAAATTTTCTTGCATTAGAGTTAAAGCGTGAAATACTTTTTTTATTATTCACCCCCTGCTTGGTCTTTCGACCGCAGTATACTGAAAGTAAAAATTAATGAAATAAATATGCATACACCATGAAAATAACAAAGGTGCGCAGATGCGTGTATTCTTTTTTTGACAGTGCTATTGACGACTTGCTGAAGACACACACACATTCAAATGTGGCAAACTGTTCGGCCTCTAATATAGGTTTTGTCATTCCACACTTGCTTCTAGATGCTATTCTCATGCTATGAAAGATAGGGGAACACTGATGCTGATTACAATGTTCCCTGTTTGTTACGTGTGCTACAACGATACACACTGAAGATGTGCTACTATAGCATCACATCCCTAGGAAAGCAGAGTCAAGTTTGCATTGCAAGCTGGGGCCAACTTTATAATGAGGGCAGATTACGAAAAGACACCACTTCTAACTAAGGTTAATCCACGTGGTAATTAAGGATCCGTGGCGTAATTTACATTAGCACCGTTAACACTTCCTTCTGTTTGTTTATTTTTACGTCGTAGAAGCGCGTAGCAATGGTAGGCTTCAGCGATAATGGTATGTGTTCGTGCCGGCAGCGCGCGGATATGGAGGAACGTATAGCACTTAGAAAGAGAGGCTGATAAGAGCCAACAATGAAACTTAATCTTTGTAGGCTTACCGCCAGGCCTGCATGGCAAAGGCTTAGTTTAGCAATCAATCTCATCCTGTCTCGGTAGTCATTAAGCCCGACGTTTTGTCAGTACCAGCGCTTACTATATTAATCTCGTATTCCATCTGAGCTTCATTAAAAACCAAGACTTCTTATCTGTCCTCGCTCTTTTTGACAGCATAGATCAAGTATTGCCCTTTACTGAGAAAGCTCTCCATGTGTCTAGTTTCGGCTTATATATGTGGGCACAATATTTAGCATATGTAACAAAACCTATAAAAATACCTTCTGAAAATTGATTGTTTACTTGTTCTTCTCATTTTGAGACGTCTACGCTGCCTGCTTTCTCGTGTGGCAAAACACCTCTATGTAACTTAATAAAATTAGCGGATAAGCAAGCCACAAAGAGGCGCTTGTTGAACGTAAAATATTATTACTATTTTAGGTTAAAACCTTTGAATACTGGGCAAAAAAAGAACACTCCAGGTTTTCGTTTGTTGTAGTATTTGTCAGTTTTACAGCAATAAAACGTCAATCGCACAGCAAAAGTAGTTCATATGGGGTCAGTGAAAACTATGACAACAAAAAGATCATGTGCGTTATCGTGTGCCCCTGAATCTAGACATTTACGAATACTTCACATGCTCTAATGTAACTGCCTTGCGGTTCTATTACTAGGCTTTAAGCGGGACGGCTCAGTGCTCTCGCATAGTTGAATACGAAGTACTCAAAATCGTTAAACATTTTCTTCTAAACACTTCTAAATCATTACGGGTGCAATTTGCATCATCCGGGCCTCATGAAATGTGAGGCCGACAGGATGGCTTTAAACCCTCCCATAGAAGAGTACGTAGTACTCTAAATCGTTTCCCACTTTTTCTAAACACACAAAAATCGTTACCCAGGCCCACTGAGCGGCTTTCTGCTCTCCCTTCGTAGAGTATCAAATAGTCTAACTTGTTACACATTTCTTCTGAACCCCCTTTTTCTAAATACACAATAGTGAGGCCCACAGAACGACTTTCAGCTCTCTCATGTTGGGGTACCCGGTATTCTAAATTGTTACACATATTTTCTAAACACGAACTTCGGTAGGCAACACGGCCTCTCCTCTGCCACTGGTACATCAGTTGGTTACAGCCATCTCTCTTCAATCAATCAATCAATCAATCAATCAATTAATGTTGCTTTACCAGCATCAGAAATGTACATTGTGAGTAAGCATGCAGGAGGAGGTCCCAAGGTAGTAAACCGCAGGTGGGACCTCCTATGTTACTACAAAGAAAAAGCTGAAATACGAATAACGAAAGAACAAGTCACAAACACATTTCGAACTTTATTTTTGCAAAACAAAGCATGAGATATCAAAAATTAACAAAATGCAGCAATTATACGTTTAATAGAGACTTTTTCCAATAATATTGTTACGGGTAACTTATTTATTAAATTAAATACAATGCACCGAGCTCGGCGAACAAGATGGCGACAGTTCATCAACAACCAGCCACCAACGTCGTCTTTCTCTTACTTGCAGACAGGCTGTGCCGGCTGTTGCGTATCATAACCCCCCGGTGGTAGAAGCACCGTCTCGGTGCTTGAGCAACTCGGATGTGGTAGAAGGAGGGTGATAAGGCTTGAGTCGAGCTATGTGCACGATGTCAGTCGAAGGTGACGATGATGACGTTGAATCGGCTGGAACGATCTCGTATGTAACGTCAGTCACCTGGCGAACGACGCGGTATGGTCCAGTGTAGCGTGACAGCAGTTTTTCAGAAAGCCCTACACGCCGAGTGGGGGACCACAGGAGGACAAGGGAACTCGGTGAAAGTGCAGGTTTCGATGATGGGAATCGTAGAGCTGTCCGGTGCTCCTGTTAAGCGTGCAGGCGGCTAAAACCTGCTGGTTTTTAATAATGTCACGAGCATCGACACGATCCTGACAGAATACCGCCGTCTAGAACCGGCTGAAGCCCGCCGCGTCACCCACGGCATCACACGCCTGCCGAACACAGCTGCTACTTCCTGTTGTGATGACTCCGTCCGCCCAGTTCCCCGATGTGACAACCTCACTTGCATCATTCGTCGCGAGGTCGAGGCAGCCCAACCAGTAGCTACTCCATTTCCAACGCCTGATCCTTCACCAACCACTATCTCACGGATACAAGCCGTCGTTCGTCAAGAATTATCGAACGTCGGCCTGCACCCCATTCAACCAGTCTACTCTGCCGAGCCTTTTTATCGTCGTCCCTCCACTCTTCGACTTGGTTCCAACTACTCTGGACAGCGCAATTTGTCCGAATGACGTACACTGGACGACAAGCCCATATGCTTGCACTGCCGACGTGTCGGTCATATTGCTCGCCACTGCCGCAATCACTGGGCTCCGCCGGCACGCTATAGGCCTCCTACCCAGACCACTTCTGACCACCAGTCGTCCTCAACATTTGATTTTGATTCCCCTATGCCGACCACATCCTCTGATTCTGCCGCACCTCTGACGAGACCTCGCTACGCCCGCTCACCATCCCCTGCTCGCCGTCAATCTCGTTCGCCCCCACAACGCCGTCCTGCCTCTCCGACCTATTCGCAGCGCCCCCGACCGGAAAACTAGGCAGTGCAGCTTCTGGAGGCGAAGCTGCATTGACGACGACCTCTGCGAGAAATCCTCGTGTAACATTACCGACCACCCGGAATCTGTTGAACGTTACTTTAGACAATGTACCTGTGCGCGCGTTGATCGATACCGGCGCGCATGTGTCCATAATGAGTGCTGCTCTTCGTCGCCGCCTAAAGAAAGTTGTCACACTCGCCTTGAACCGAGCCGTTCGAGCCGCCGACGGGGGAACTGCCGCGATTATTGGCATATGCTCTGCCCGTGTGACTATCACCGATAGAAGCACTGCTGTTCTTTTCACCGTTATAGAAAATTGCCCTCATGAAGTAATTCTAGGCATGGATTTTTTAACCGCTCACTCGGCCCTTATTGATTGTTCAGCCGGCTGTCTTGACATTGAAATGCCTCTACTTTTTGATCTGACCAACCCACCCCAAAGTCGCCTTTGCTGCATTGATTTCGCACGCCTTCCGCCTAACTGTGTCACACATATCGACCTCTTCTCTACACCACCTGTACCTGACGGCGATTACATGGTGGCACCAATTCATGCCGTGATGCTTACGCATGGCGTCGCTGTTCCGCACACCATTTTGGCAATCGTTGAAAACCGAACATGCCTTCCTATTGTCAATTTTACCCAGCACCTCCGCCAATAATGTTACGCATAACTTATTTAATAAATTAAATACGATGCACCGTGCTCGGCGATTAAGATGGCGACAGTTCATCAACAACCAGCCACCAACGTTGTCTTTCTCTTCTATGCAGACAGGCTGTGCCGCCTGTTGCGTATCAATATCTTAAAAACACGAATGTGCATTAGGTTTTTCATATCATGTGATATAGAATTCCATAAGGAAATTGATTAAAAAACAATGCTCATTTTTTCATAATTTTTACTCTTGCTGAGCTATTTTCGTAAACAGTGCCCCATCAAGTTTGGAGCCCACAGGCGGCTTTATGCTCTCCCATAGTAGAGTACAAAGTACTCAAAATCGTGAACCACTTTTTCTAATAATACATTGCATTGATGAGGTGCCGGAAACACACGGTGAAGAGGCCTTTCCTTCGAAGATGGCAAACTCGTTTCTTCGGAGTAAGGAAGGGACAGTTGGAGTTTCGAGTTGTTCCGTACTAGCCATACGCCCACTCTAGCACGTATGCATTTGAAGTATTCCATAACATGTAAATAGCTCAATCCAATTTAGGTACCCCTTAACTTGTAACATTTGGACACACAGAGATGAATTAGATTTTAGGGCTCTATTTTAAGATGTGCACACTGCCTTTACTTGTTTTCGATGTTTTTCCTTTGTGTATGTACAAGTTACGTGTACAATAAAACTCCCCTTTTAATCACTTTGCCCTGCAGACTTTTTGTGTATATGGACTGCTCAGGCCTCTCCTATAGTTGAGTACGAAGTGCTCGAAGTCATTTAAACATTTTTTCTAAACACACATGATTCGACGTCACGGTGGCTCGTTGAGCAATATTGCTCCGGGCGGCTCATAGCTCTTCCATAGTATTGAATAGAGTGCTCTAAGGCGTGCACATTTTGTTTTAAACACACAACACAAATGTACTAGTTACGTATCAATAAAGTTGGTGAACAAATAAAAATAAATACAAGCTCCACCCCCGAGGCCACATTGCATTTAATTCCTATGCCTCCGTGCTATAAAGGAAGTATTTTCTAAAGAATGGCAAGAACTTTCATGCATGCAACCACTAACTTGTAATACATCATTGTTATCGCAATTAAATCCAAAGCTCGATAAAAAAAAACTGTGAATGCAAGGAAGTCAGCGTTAGCTTAGCAATATATTTGTGGTTGGAACCACAACTTCAACCACGCTTATCTCAAAGTCTGCGGAGGAGTAATGTACATTTCTTCAAGGCGACGTTCCTGCACGGTGCTTATTGTGGAACTAATACAATGTCATATTTAGCGCAAAGCTTCAAAATAAGGAATAGTTTCTTTGATGTATCACACAAAAAACAGGCATTATTTATTGTTCATAAGGCTGTTTGCAAATATTTTTGTTTCATGAAATTTTAGCTGCAATGTATCGTCGCTGTCTGCTGTAACTATGGCAACTATGAGTCGCCAATTTTCATTTACTCTTTTACTGCCATAAATTCCAAATGTGCATCTTACGTCGCCGTGTTTGTCATCGTATTTGAGGTTAAAGTCAATGTTTCATTTGACGTCTAGTTTGAATGGAACAAGAGCGCGTATAGCGAATGCTGTGTTAATATTGGGGTCATTCCATACGTTGTCGTTTCGTTCATTCCAAGCTGATGTACGTGGCTGAGCTGGCGGTGATTGAACGCTGTAGGTGATTTTTTAGGGGCGAAGATCCTGAAGGCGTGGATCTGTCCAACCTTTTTATGTATGTATGTAGAAGTACGTAACCACCAGTGGCACATACCCGCTCAAGAGCGGATATGTGCCACAAAGGACGCGAGATGGGAGATGGCGGTACTTGGAGTGTTCACTAGATGGACGCACGGACGGACGGACAGACAGACTAGCAGACGTACGAACGAATAGACACGTGGACGTATGGACGGATGGACGCACGAACAGCCAGACAGACAGGTGGATGGACGGACTAACGGATGGACGCATGAATGAACGCACGAATGATCGCGCGGACGGACGGACGGAAGCATGGACGGGCTGACAGACGCTTCACCCCACTCATCATCATTCCCTCCGTGGATATGCTGTGATTTTTTTTTATTGCGTAGACAACTTGAACTGGTCTGCCTATGACCACGTCACCCCTTGCATATTCAATTTTTTCAAAGCGGGACCCACTTTAGCTGAAACAGAGTCCACTACATTCTGTGAATATGTTTGCGCGAAGGCACGAAACAAGGAGGTTTTCTCTCTGAAGTGAATGCCAGTTAATTGCGTGACAGGTTTTGCTTTCACAAGGGAGCGAGGTGCATCTCTCACGTTTTCTTACATCGTAAGCAAATTATCACAACGTCATACATATATAGGCGCATTAAAAAAAACTTTTTGAACAAAAGTGAGAATTCCTAATTAGATGTCGATATGTGTGACATAAAGCCTTAGAAAATGAGGTCTTTCCTTTTCACTCAATAATAATTTTAGCAGCGTCACTTTAGTAACAATCGGGATCAATGCATTTGATCTTGATGAATCGTGATCGCTCCATCGAACACAATTTATGCAGTGATATTACATATCGTGGGTCATTTTGCGGTTTGAAGAACATCGCACGGAGTTTGTCATGCAAGGTGTTCGTGCACCGAGCTTGAGAAAAGTGCTCGCGCGATGGGCCTTTCAAACTGGCCCACAATTCTGGGCCAGTGGAAATCAATTTGGGTATAAGATAACACAGCTGTGCTAATAGCCACCTGTCGTCCGCACGAACATCACACATATAGGCACACAGCACAGCACACATCGCAAAAGATCGCCAAGATTCTCACGTTACAACATCCTAGTCTTTTTGCGGAGGTATAAATCTACCAAGAGGCTTTTTGCAAACCATAGGTGGAACCTTGAACTGTTTTTGTGCCATATGCTTGCATTTGATCAGGGAATAGTTTCTAGGACTTCATGAACTCGAGACAACCACGGTGAGCGCTTTCGGCTCTGACTTCGGTTCGTGGTGCACCGTTCCGCAAGAGCGATTAACGTGTGTTTGTGCGTCGTTTTAGTGCTTCCCCGTGAACCGCGGGTGTTCCGCTCACTGAAATTTGTGGACGAGGCTGTGTTCGGCTGTCGAAACCTACGTATGTTTCTCGCATGTGCATGCACTGTGAGCGAATTCGCTGATTTGTGTCGGGAGGTGCACGCGTGTCAGTGACAGCAGCCTTATCTCAGCTATTCGAACACAATGCGCTTTCGCACGTAAACGTTGCATCGGTATTTTTGACGTGCACACTCTACATTTGCATTTCGTACGCGCGAACTGCCGCGAGCTTCACGCTGGGGCCGCAGTGCCTTTTTTGCATTTTGACGATTACTTATTTCACCAATTAGAATTTGTACGCACCATTTCGTAATATAGAATGGTTTTCACTCATTTTCAGTCTTTAACCGATCTTATTTATGGGCAGTGGGTACTCTTGCCTTTATTCAGCATCACAACACTGTTCAAGTGAATGCCGAAACGCACGCCAAGGTGAAGTATTACGTGCACAAATTAGCGATAGACGGGTTGGTCTGCCTCCAAATAAATAATGCTTCTGCACATCTCTTTCGCGAGCGTCCACGTGCTGTTGGGATCAAGAAATAGTGCAAAACGAACCTCAAAATCTTAACTGTCTGCATGTAGTTGCTCTTTAGAAAATAGGGATTTTTACAGCTGGTACATTATCTCCACAGCAGTACACTGGTTGTCTTGGTCGTGGTTCACTGTAATAAATTCATGCTGGAATATGAGAACTGTAATTAATAATCAAGAGAGTGAGCAAATGTCGGTGACATACGCTCTCCTGCTGACTTCTGCACCTGACTTCTGACTTCTGTACTTGATGTTCATCATCAAATTACGCAACCACTAATCAACCATCAACCAATCGATTTTCAAATTTGATCTTTCTCTGTCTCGCTGCCTTCGCTTTGTTTCTTTTTTGCTATGCTTTCCTAAAATCATTAGTTCAACTTGCTTCGTAGAAGACGAGCATCAACATACATAGGCCAGTGTTTCGGTAAACTGTCGCGCATGCACTAGTACTCTTTTATTTAGTGCATGGCACAATGTCATACCTCGACAACTGATAAACGGAAAGTTGTTTGTACTTTTTATGAAATCGAAAGAGTAACGCTGGCGCTAGCACGTCTCATAGTTTGCCCAATGCAGGGAGATGTATGATATCTTGAATAAAGTGTGCCGTAAGGCACAGTAACATGTTTCAGTCACAGGCCATCTTGTTAAAAAGCGACCATCACAAGACAGCAAGACGCCACGGCGACGTACAAATGCCATGGTATGCAGGCGACAGTGAACGTGATGCAGGCGCCGCGCCGAACTTGTGAGGTGGCGGCAGTAGGGAGGGGGCATTTATTTATTTATTTATTTATTTATTTATTTATTTATTTATTTATTTTGCGCTCGCGCTTGTCGCTGAATGGTTCACCGTAAGGTCGATGCCGATTTCCTGTGCCAAACTGGCGCGAAAGAGACAGCGGCTCTTCTTTCTTTTTTTAGGAGCTAAGCTCTTTAAAGCGGCACCCGTTCATCCTCGTAGTAGTCGTAGTCGTAGTGTGTAACCAGTCCCACGTTTTGACCAGCAAGGTGGTGCCGGAGAGAGATTTTTCCTGTGCGTTGTCGAACAATAAAAAAATCGCAGCGTGCGCGTTAACTAAAACCCGAATTCTCCTCTCTCATTTCCCAATGGCAGCCATTGGCGTGTACATTGAGCACTATCTGACAAGAAAGGGTTGCTAAGTTATACTCGCTGGGCGTAACCTCCTTGGTTTTAGAAAGGTTTAGGGGGCATTGCGTCGGAGTGCCATGAATACAGTGAACTAGTATATACCATGAACTCGAGGTGGTTGAAGCTGAGAAGTAGACACGAAGCGCAAGCCGTAAAAAAGTAAAAGCTGAATTCGCCTGTCTCTCATTTCCCATTAGCAGCCATTGGCATGTACATTGAGCACTATATGACAAGAAAGGGTTGCTACGTTATACTCGTTGAACGTAACCTTCCTGGTTTTAGAAAGGTTTAGCAAGCATTGGGCCACAGTGCCATGAATACAGTGAACTAGTATATACCATAAACTCGAGGTGGTTAAAGGTGGGAAGTAGACACGAAGCGCAAGCCGCAAGAAAGTGTGCGTGTGCCACCTCTCTTTGAGTCCTTGGAATGCCGGCTGGATGGCGGTGCTTGTATATGTGAAATATATGATGAAAAGATACGAAATGGTGGTACTTGGAATAGGATGGAAAGGTGGGCTAGTTGGCAATTCATGATGGTTCAGCGAACTGGGAGCGTGGGGGTATAACACAGACACATAGCAAAGAGGAGGCACACAGCACGAGCGCTCGTGCTGTGTGCCTCCTCTTTGCTTTCTGCCTGTGTCATACCCCCGCGCTCCCTGTTCACTGAACCGTACCATTTATAGAAATGGACGAACGGGCACAGAGACAGATGCATGGATGGACGCACAGATGGCTGCACGGACGGATGGACGCATAAATGGACGCAGGGGTGGATGCATGGACGAACGCGGGGACGGACGCACAGTTAGGCGTGCGGACGCATGAACAGACGCACGCACGGACGGGCGGATTGACGCACGGACGGTCATACAGACGGATGCATGGACGGACGGAAGCAAGAACAAATGAACGGACAAATGCTTCGCCCCACTCTCCATCATTCACTCCGTGGATACGCTGCCATTTGTTTTTTCGTTTCCTTCTTGCGCCTGCTCTTACCGGCCACAGACATTACTTTCACGCTGCGTGGCTGTCACGGGTACTTTTTATTGCTGAGCTCCCGATAGAAAGGATTTCAGTCAGTACGCAGGTGCGCGCCGCCTAGATGCCGTTCGTTATCTGGCACCTGAATGAAAGTGTACGATTGGATGATCGAAGAAAATAGCTTTACCATAAACAACGAAACATCACAGAAATCCGTATTACTTCATGAAGGGGCACACCACGTGTCGTCGCGAACGGCGCCATGTTCGATTTGTCATTGGTCTACCGTAATTGTTTCGTAATAGTAAAAAAACGGTAGAAGATGGACGCGCATGATACAAATAAACACTGAACACTTTACGTTTAGGGACGAAACTGCTTAGGATTCAGCCATGTTTCCTGTCCGTCGGCGTGACATGCTATGGATATTCATGGTCATATAAATGTCCATGTCCATCCATATGCATATTCATGTCTGTGTGGATATTCATATCGAAATGAATATTTATACGTACATATCAACAGCGTATGTTGACTGTGATTAATAAACAACTTTGTGTATGGTGTACGTACGTGTTGTCTGGTCTTTCAACGAACGAGTGGGCAATGTACAGGGGTTATTGATCCCCGGATCTTCGCCCACTCGTCTTCATTCACTTTGTGGATATGCTGTGATTTTATTGTATTTAGTTCTTCACCGACTATAGGGAAGCTTGTGAAATAACAAATCATTTCGCTTAGCAGCGTCCATTTTTAAGACGTCACAAGTCTCTTGTTCTTACATTGACTATTTGGCTGCCAACAGGTTCTTATAAAAACGTGTGTACTTAACGTCTACTACTAACTATTGGCATTTGATGTCCTAATCCACCATATGTTTTTGATAGACGCCGTAGTGGAGGACTCAGGAAATTTAGACCACCTGTGGCTCTTATGCACCTAAATCCGACCATGCGCCTATATTTCAAGCATTTTGACTTCAATAAAAAATGCGGCCGCTGCAGTCTGCAATGGATCCTGCGACCTGCGGGTCAGCAGTCGAGTGCCTTATTCTCGAGACAGCTGTGAAGAGTGATGCATATTTAAGCGTTAGGCTGCATTCACGAGGGCGTAATAAAATCGTGCATATTGCGCGGGGAATCCTTTGCGCGGAGACTTCTAAGGTTAGGATGTCGGCATCGTCACAAAAGTAATGAAATAGCGGGAGGCAGTTGGCGTAAGGTTGATTTTTGTGATATTCTACTTTTACACCAAATCATTTACGCCACTAGTTCACAAAACCCCACAATGACAATCGAGAAAGTGTATGAAAATATAAGACTTTTTCCTTCAAGTACCCGCGCCTCAAGAATTTTCGCCTCCGTCGGAAATGCGGCTGCCATCACTGGGTTCGACAACGAGACTCGCCTGTGTTATAGGTCTACGTCAGCGTGAAATCAGCTGCAATAAAATTTTTCAGTCTGTTTCGTTCGAGCATTCTTCCCCTTCTCGTACTATAGGGCTCTCGAGTCCCCTGGATAATTCTGGCCACCTGTATGTACGGTGCGTATGCAGTGTTTTTTTTTTTTAAGACTTGACGTAATTTACAGCAAAAAAAAAATAGATCGCTGAATTCTAGGTGCATATTTCTGCCCCTGTAGTTCCCTGCAAAAAAAATGGACAGCCGGCTATTGCGGCTTTTCAGGTAGCCGTTAAGACAGCGTGAAATTCTTCAGATTATTGAGTTGATTGCTTTCACCGATACTCAACAGTTGAAGTGAAAGCGCTGATTTCGTAGGCCAAATGACCCTCGAGATTCAGTGGCGAGAGAAGAGGAGGAGGAGGAATAAATGAGGAAGGACAGGGAGGTTAGCCAGTTCTCAGACCGTCTTTTAAAAATGGGACCATGTCGTACCCGACCAGCACTCGGGACAAGACTGCCTCTGCCAGCCCGCCACTAAAGCCTCACCCAGGTGGTTGCAAAGGATCGGTTCCTACCCCCGCAGCCGCATCCTTTTGGAGTGACGAGAGAGCTCACAAAAAGACGGTGCCGGCGTCTTGAGGCAGAGATAAGTACTGCCATTTTTTTTTATTTCTTGGTGCTGGGACCCCTTCGTTTTCTATGTTATTATTTAGCATGGTCACATAGCAAGCGCTCTTTATTGACATCTGATAACCCACGATGAGCATCATCGTTATAATAAGCTGGTCCGCATCAACCACAACGCAAAGGCATCTTTGGTGTTTTTTTTTCCTTTGACCTGCTCCTGCGCTTGCTGCGGTCATGCATTGTCGTCAAATTTCATCATCTCCTCTGCCCACCCACATCCCGGCTTCCGCCTGGCATGACTGGCTTCGCTTATATTGCAATGTATCAATTTTGACGAGCAGTTGTTATTTCGGCTGCTCACTAGATCACCAGTTCCAGCACGTTCGGGCGAAAGTTCATGCATTTTCTTCTTATGTTTTTTTTCAAGGAAATTATTGATCTCATAGTCTTTTTGTCGTATTCATAGTCTTCACACACACATTTTTTTGTCGTTGCTGTTGTGCAAATACAGAGGCACTTCTTCTGCCATGGCTCTTGTGCTAAGGCCGACGCACTTCTTTTGTCGTGAATGTTGTGCGAATGCATGCAGACACACTTCTGCCGCGACCGTTGTGCGAATGCAGACGTTCTTCTTCTGTCGTGGCTGTTGTGCGAATGCAAACGCACTACTTCTCTCGTTTCTGTTGTACGAGTGTAGATGTACTTTTCTCTCGTGGCTGATCTGCGAATGCAGACGCACTTCCCAGTACACCATCCACCTTACACAGAGTCGACCCCGACCCGCCACCCACATGCTTGCCTTGCAACGATTTTCCTACTGCAATTTCAAACACATGTTTTGGCTGTGCCCTACCCACAGCGCAGCAAAACTGAACACACAAGAGACTTGGCCTGAAGCTCTCGAGAGCACGAAATAGGAGCAGCAACTACAGGACCAGAGGGTCCAGGACATCGCTACAAGCCTTTGGCTGGCAGTGCCATCCTGGGCGGAGCCTCCAGGCTCACTTCAGTTTCGGAATGGCCCCTAATCCACCTCCTCAGGATATTTTCAATAAAGTCAGTCTCTCTCTCTCTCTCTCTCTCTCTCTGCACGATCAAATTGATCTCTCATTCCATTTCGCTGACGTTAAAGCAGTACGCATATATACAGTGCTATACGCTTTCTAACAGCGATGTTTTGCTTGCCAGCCTTTGGCTGTAATCTCGCATGAGACACTTAGCATCGTTGATAGGCAGGCGTTATGTTGGCCCCAGTTTGCCCTCTTCTAATCTGCTTTGTTTCCAGCATGAAGTTTACTAATATACACTAGAGGGAACTCTGGCGCAAGTGTCTCCGGGAGCTGCAACGCACGGTGCTTCAGCGAGCATGGGAATGATGGGTAGTACACACATTTGCCTAATCTTCGTACTTCTGGCCTGCTTTTGGCTCCGAGTGGGTTCTTGTGGCTTGGAGGTGTTTTTCTCGCGAAACAAAAATCAGCAAATGTTCAGCAGTTGCGCTTTACCACCTTATTTTTTTAGACTTACCTTTTCAAATCGGGTTACGATCAAAAGGATTGAGTCTTTCTTTCAAAGGAAAACCGAAACACAGCAATAAACGAAGCCACAAATACGATTTGCCGCCCGCAAGTAAGAAGACTAGGCAAATGTGTGTACTAACCATCTTTCCCATGGACGCTCAACGATCGCAGTGACCTCTAGTTAATTTCAGGAAACTCTATGGTTCCCAGTGTCCACGCGCCGGTTAACCTGACGTTATATGGAATAAACTTGATGGCTGGGACAACGAGTACAAATGAAGAAAGAGAGAAAAAAAATGGCCGCATATCCACAGGGTGAATGGTGGAGAGTGGGGCGAAGCATCCGTCCGTTCATTCGTTCTTGCCTCCGTCCATCCGTGTGTCCTTCCCTGCGTCCGTCCATGCGTTCATCCGTCCGTGCAGCCATCCGTGCGTCCATTCATGCATCTGTCTGTGTGTCCGTTCGTCCATCTAGTCAACACTCCAAGGACCACCATTTCGCATCTTTTGATCATATATTCCGGATATAGAAGCACCGCCAACCAGTGGACATTCCAAGGACTGAACGAGAGGAGGCACACGCACACTTTCTTACAGCTTGCGCTTCGTGTCTACTTCCGACCTTGAACCACCTAGAGTTCATGGTAAATACTAGTTCCCTGTTTTCATGGCACTGCGGCCCAACGCTCGCCGAACCTTTCTAAAAGCAACGAGGTTACGCCGAGCGAGCATAACGTAGCAACCCTTTCTTGTCAGATTGTGCCAAATGTACATGCCAATGGCTGCCATTTGAGAATGAGAGACAGCAGAATTCGGCTTTTAGTGAACGCGCACGCTGCTAATTTTTTATTCTTCAGCAACGCACGGAGAAAATATCCCCACCGGCAACACCTTTCAGGTCAAAGCGTAAGACTGGTTACGCACTACGCTTACGATGAGGGATGAACGGGTCCCGCTTTAAGGAGCTTCGCCCCTAAAATTAGGCAGATCCCTCGTACCTGGGCATCAAAGTTTTGCGAAGCATGCGGAGGGAATGCGACTGTGTTGCAATTTTTTTATTGAGCGACACGTCCATGAAATGGCTGCTAAATATATGTACAAATGTTGCACGCACAGGCATATGTTGAAGAGTTGCAGATGTTTATATAACGACTTCTTTGAACTTGCACAACGATGTCAATAAGAACGTGCGTATTAGCAACATCAGAAGCTGATATAAGCGCTGATGCTCGCGAGCATGCTGGCCCTGGACACTGCTCCAGAGGTCAACTTCAGTGCATGGCAACTAACCACAATTAACGATAATCTGATGTGACGGCTGTATCAAAGGAGTATACATATAAGTGAAGTTTATAAAATTTGGTTGGCAGCACTTAAAACACTATTGACGTTTCAAGAAGATTAGCGTCTATTCGAAAAGTAGTTCCGAGTTCTGTCATAGCTCTGTGGTACAATGCTTCATTGTCACGCAGAATGCTTGGGTTCGATTCCAGCTGGGACCCTGAAATTTATTTTTTTTTTTCGAATTCCTTGGGTCGACGCTACCAATGTCAGGTATTACTTAACGCTCACGCGCTAAAACTGCCCATGTGTGTCCTCGTCATTCCTGGTTATATACGAAGTGTCAATCACCAGCGGCAGATACCCGCTCGTGGGTATGTGCCATTGTCTGGCCGGAAGTGTTTGACGACGTACGTGACGGGATTGGGACAATATTCAATTCCTGACCAGAACGGCATATTCGTCAAACTATCTTACCCTCCCATGCTAATTTGGTTCACGCCAAAATAAGGGGGTGACCAAGAGAGCACCCAAACGTAAGCGGCTAGATAGATAGATAGATAGATAGATAGATAGATAGATTAGATAGATAGATAGATAGATAGATAGATAGATAGATAGATAGATAGATAGATAGATAGATAGATGAGATAGATAGATAGATAGATAGATAGATACGCTCAAGGTCGCCTAAGTTCGCTAAGAAATGCTTCGCATTTGAAAGGGGTAAAATATGAAGGGTAAGATAGAGAAAGGAGGGGGGGAAAGGGAGTGAAACATCGCCCAGAAAGAAGCAGAAACAGGAAAATGGGGAAAACAAAAGAGAATAAAGGCAAAAAGAATAAGAAGCAGAGAGAATGAAATGCTCCTTGGGAGCCCTCTTATTGGTTATTTGTCACTGGCATATCTGCTCTGCTGCAGAAAGATCCTTAATCGAATGAAGACGGTTTTGATCACAAATCTCTCAGTAAAATTTCATTTCTTCTAACTATTTTTATTAAAGTAGATTGAAAATGAATATGTCAATCCCCCAAGTGTGTCTGTGAGCCTTGCATTTAGGCCATCATCATCACCATCATCATCATCATCATCAAAAGAAGAGAGCGAAAGAAACGGTAGCGACAAACAGCAAGCCAACGCGAGAGAATTCCGTGAAGAGAGAAAAAAGGAAATACAAATATAATGAGATGAGAAACAAAAAAGAACAGACAGATTAGGGAAAATGAAGAAAGAGAATAATAAATGGGAAAAAGACAGACGCCCGTGTTCTACCCCCCTTTTTTTGTGAGCTTAGCACCACTAGCACGAATATGCTTTGAATGTTTGCGTTGAACTAAAGAGACGCCCTAATTCCTTAAAGCACCATTCACTGTTTGTGATTAATTCGTCAATTCGCTACTGAATAGGATATATTAACAACCCATAAAATGAGTCTCTTGGTCTAGCTTGCATGAACCGAGCAACCATATTCACACATATCCCACAAGTGGAACGGAAACATGGGAGATCGCGATATGCTGTAGATTCCTATTGTTTGCAAGAACATCAATATTATAGACTGTCATTGTCTTTGTGTGTGTGTTTATAAAAAGTGGTCAACAATTTTGAGTACTAGGTACGCTACTATAAAAGAGCATAAAGCCGTGTGTTTGGAAAAAGTTGTAAACGATTTAGAGTATCTGTTACTCTACTAAGGGGGAGCAAAAAGCCGTCCCGGGGCACAACGTTGTCCCGTTGTACAGCTCCCATTTCTAGAATACAACCTCACCGTCTGTCCCCGTAGTGACTACTATATTTCGACATTTTGCCAGTGAAAAGGTGCAGGTAGGCTGTTCTGTACATGTTCAATTTAAAAACTGCTGGCGTCTTTTACGTATTCGCCTCAGATGACTCTCAGCCCCGCCGTGGTGGTCTAGTATCTAAGGTACTCGGCTGCTGACCAGTAGGTCGCAGGATAGAATCCCGGCGGCGGCGGCTGCATTTCCGATGAAGGCAGAAATATCGTAGGCCCGTGTGCTCAGATTTTAGTGCACGTGAAGGAACCGCAGGTGGTCGAAATTTCCGGAGCCCTCCACTACCGTGTCTCTCATAATCATATGGTGGTTTCGGGATGTTAAACCCCACAAATCAAATCAAATCAAACCAGATGACTGTCAGGTGAAATTCATCTGGGGCACCTTACTTTCATCCTACAAAACATTTTTTTTACCATTTTTGCAAAATGCACGTTCCATTTATACTTCTCAGAGTGTTGAATTGAATGCTCAATGAATATCCAATCAATATCCATGAAAAGCCATGTTTGATCGCGAGTCTGCTCGTCCAAAAGAATATGATCAGTATAATAGTCTCCCTACACTTTATCCTTCGGCAAAAAATTGCGAACAGCCTTTGCCTCTGCTACAAAACTAAGTTGAGCTGGAAGCCAGAAACCGCAAAAAGCGCGGTCGGAGACAGAAAATTACTTACCAGACACGCCTAAGACAACATTGTTTCAGAGCGCAAAGTGGAATAACGCAGTCACATATATTTCCACGGATGATTCCGATATGGGTAGTACTGAGATGAAAGTTTCAAAAGACGTGATGTTTATCTTCGCAAAATAGCTTATAATTCGTAATATTGACGTGATGTTGACAATAGTAATATTCGCATAAAAGTGGAAATGCGAAAATTTATTGTTACGAAAATTAAATGCTGAAATACAAACGCCTAGAACTTAGAGACACAAAACTTGCCGGGAAGCTTTTGTGGATCTTGCCCTCAGGCATCTCCAATTCAATTCTCGCATTTTGACCCCAGGCTTCTTTTTCATCGCTGAGTCACTGAATATTTATTTCAATCTCCAACTTTGCTGCTAAAGTCTCTATACGCCATAGTTGTAACAGCTTATGAACTTTGATCGGTAGCGTCTTTTGACCGTCACGTTTGATGCAGGTTTGAGGTGCCATTTCAGGCTTCCCGAGTTCCCGGACGCAGTGACAGAAATGTACAACGAATAAATATTCTTTGCTTGGGAGGCCTGAATATATAAGTGCTGCAATTTTATTCGTTGCTGTAGCACGACACGCTCGTTCAATTTTTTTCAATTTAATCACGACCGAGTATTTGGACACTTTACACACAAAGCATACTTAGGCCGTTCTCGCGTAATTATTGCACACGTTCCAGTTGGTAAAATAAAGGATCTCAAAGACAAAGCGAGCATTCGGTGATCTTCCGACATTCACCCGGAACAGCTTCATTTTTTAAGTAAGTATATTTGAAATTACACTCAACTATCAAGTTGTTTAAAAGGACAATGTACCTCAAATACACAGGATCACCAGCCTCTGCTACTATTGTTTAATAAAAAGGAACTCGTTCCGGAAGTGGTTTTCCCAAGTGTGCTTCGTTTGATTTCACTTTTGACTCCATATGAGTACACGTAAGAGTATCGACTACGTCTCATCAAAGGCAACGCTCATACAATAAGCCATTTTTTCATAAATGGGACGCGACGACAATAGACAACGACCTGTTGACCCATTGCGGTTGGATGCTGTCGAGTATCCACCCTTAGTAGCGTATAACCACGGAACTTATAGAGAGGTCCCATATTTTGCCTACGGAGAAGAATTACATTATTTCTAGTTGGCCGGCGCATTTGGACAACAATCTTGCATCTTTTTCGGTATTGCATTACCTGCGTTAACTTCATTATTACTACTTATCACCAGAGCCTACTGCGATTTCCTCAATGCAGAGATTGCTGAGTTATCTCTGCATCAGATTGGCTGTACTGGAGAAGTCGAGGCATCATACCTCAAGCACGGACAGGAATTTGGACACTTTACACACAAAGCATACTTAGGCCGTTCTCGTGTAATTATTGCACGCGTTCCAGCTGAGGCTTAAAAAAAACTATTGCCTTAGCCTGCACCACAAAGTATGACTGGCTTAAATTTATCGAAATAAAATTAATGGGCCTTGTTCCAAAGAGCTCATTTTACGAGAAATAGAAAAAATGAGATAACAAATTAGAAATTTCCTGAGATGAAGAGATACAAATAAAATAATAGGAAAGCTACCATCATCAGACGCCATTCCAGCCACGGGTAAAACAAACATCACGTTCTGAGTTTGTTGCACGCAAATCACCCTGAATTCACAGTTAGGAGGGGTTGAAAGATGGCAATGTGGCAGCTAAAAAAAAAGAAAATTTGGAATATTGTACTTCATAGTGTCAGTTGGGAAGTGTACCATCCAATTCATTTTAAAGCTCAATTTTACGTCTAGATTAAGCTGGGTCCCCCTTGAAGCCGCGTGCACCTAGATATTGCGGTACCAGCACAAAGCGAAGTTTTTCATGTCCGCTGTGGAGGCAATTTTCATCAGGGCTGAAATACAGATTAGGCCATTTCATAAATGTTTAGCAGTTATCTGACCTAAACGCGCACTGTTTTTCTAGTGATTTTGTTCCAGAGTCAATCGTCTCCGACAATGAAACCACTCACGAACGGAGAGATGAAAGCGTCCTGGAAGTTAACGGGATCTGCGCTGTGTTTATAGTCTTATCACCTCGCTAGAAAAGAAAAGGCAGAACGACTGGGGAGGGAAGTGAAGGAAGTGCTGAAGAAACAGTTTTATAATAATTCCCAGAGCAAAATATTTCACTTCATCATCAGCCAACACACCACCCCGCATTCAGTGACTGCAAAGAGCTGGGCGAAGAGGGTGGTCAGAAAATCACGCCAAGCATTTCGCAATCTCCACTCTGTTGTTCAGTAGGCTACCTCCGATGTGGTTGTGAAATACGTTGGCTTCGGTAGTTCGGTATACGCCTGAACATTAACAGAAGGACCTCGATGGAAGTCGCCTGAAGTTATAGAAGTGAAAAATACTGTCTCCCTTACGGTGAGGATGGCCCATGGCAAGATTCACCACAAGTATCGCAAACAATAGAGCCGCGCAAGGGGACCCGAAAACCTTAAAGAACTACCACCTGATTGTCACTCTTGGCTACCTCCGGTACGTGCACCAACACAGTTTCCAAAATATACTCTAGAGGAAACTCTGGCGCTAGTGTCTATGGGAGTGGCAACGCATAGTGCTTCAGCGAGCATGGGAATTATGGATGAGACATTTATTCGCCTAGTCTTCTACGAACGGACAGACGGACGGATGGATGCACGGATGGACAGATGAACGAACTTATGCATGGACTGACGGAAGCATGAATGGCCACACGGACGGATGGACTGACGGACGCTTCGCCCCACTCAACTTGATTCACTCCGTGGATATACCATAATTTTTTTTGGGGGGGGGGGGGAGTTTCGACTTTGTGTCGCAAGCCGCCGCCCATTGAATTGTCTCCGTCGGAGCATGTGATATTTGTATTCTATGTGACGTTAGTTGGACACCTGCGGACGCCCGTTCTAATGGCAGTTTCACCCCCCGAATAATTTTTTCCTCCGTGCTGGCGTCCGATATTTAGATGTGGAGCTTCTGAGTGGTTTGAACCCACAGTCGTGACAGCTCGCACGGAGGTTACAATCAGCGGTGCTTTTCACATCCCGCGATCTGGCCTGTTCCTCTCACTAAGTTGTACCAACGAGCCCAAATGAAATTCTGTTAAAGATACATTTGTCTAAGTACCCCGGTGGTCTCTTTTCGTTTTTTAATGATACGAATATTTCACGGGTTCTAATAAGGAGATTTTGTTCCAGAGTCAATCGTCTCCGACAATGAAACCACTCACGAACGGAGAGATGAAAGCGTCCTGGAAGTTAACGGGATCTGCGCTGTGTTTATAGTCTTATCACCTCGCTAGAAAAGAAAAGGCAGAACGACTGGGGAGGGAAGTGAAGGAAGTGCTGAAGAAACAGTTTTATAATAATTCCCAGAGCAAAATATTTCACTTCATCATCAGCCAACACACCACCCCGCATTCAGTGACTGCAAAGAGCTGGGCGAAGAGGGTGGTCAGAAAATCACGCCAAGCATTTCGCAATCTCCACTCTGTTGTTCAGTAGGCTACCTCCGATGTGGTTGTGAAATACGTTGGCTTCGGTAGTTCGGTATACGCCTGAACATTAACAGGAGGACCTCGATGGAAGTCGCCTGAAGTTATAGAAGTGAAAATACTGTCTCTCTTACGGTGAGGAAGGCCCATGGCAAGATTCACCACAAGTATCGCAAACAATAGAGCCGCGCAATGGACTGACGGAAGCATGAATGGCCACCAGGACGGATGGACAGACGGACGCTTCGCCCCACTTAACTTGATTCACTTCATGGATATACTGTGATTTTTTGGGGGGGGAGGGGGTGTGTCGGCTTTGCGTAGCAAGCCACCGCCCATTAAATTGTCTCCGTCGGAGCATGTTATATTTGTATTCCATGTGACGTTAGCTGGACACCTGCGGACGCCCGTTCTAACGGCAGTTTCACCTCCTGAATAATTTTTCCTCCGTGCTGGCACCCGATTTTTAGATGTGGAGCTTCTGAGTGCGTGGTTGGGAACCCACAGTCGTGACAGCTTGCACGGAGATTACAATCAGCGGTGCTTTTCACATCCCGCGATCTGGCCTGTTCCTCTCACTAAGTTGTACCAACGAGCCCAAATGAATTTCTGTTAGAGATACATTTGTCTAAGTACCCCGGTGGTCTATTTTCGCTTTTTAATGATACGAATATTTCACGGGTTCTAATAAGGATGGACTGACGGAAGCATGAATGGCCACCAGGACGGATGGACAGACGGACGCTTCACCCCACTTGACTTGATTCACTCTGTGGATACACTGTGATTTTTTTGGGGGGGGGGGGGGGGGGGGTGTTTCGGCTTTGCGTAGCAAGCCACCGCCCATTAAATTGTCTTCGTCGGAGCATGTTATATTTGTATTCTATGTGACGTTAGCTGGACACCTGCGGACGCCCGTTATAACGGCAGTTTAACCTCCTGAATAATTTTTCCTCCGTGCTGGCACCCAATTTTTAGATGTGGAGCTTCTGAGTAAGTGGCTTGAACCCACAGTCGTGACTGCTTGCACGGAGATTACAATCAGCGGTGCTTTTCACATCCCGCGATCTGGCCTGTTCCTCTCACGAAGTTGTACCAACGAGCCCAAATGAATTTATGTTAAAGATACATTTGTCTGAGTACCCCGGTGGTCTCTTTTCGCTTTTTAATGATACGAATATTTCACGGGTTCTAATGTCTGCAGCAATGTGTGAGCGGTGTGTGTGGCAGTAGTACACCAGCATTAGAACATTGTACACGACATAGCAATATGTGCAGCCGCGGCAACGCCCGTGTAGAGCACGCGAACAGCCGGTTCTTGCTCTGTGGCCCGAAACCTCGAGGCATTATCAAGCTCGGATGTGGTCAGCCTCACATCTAAGACACGAATGCTCCTGATACACCACTTCAGAGCTCGAAACAGTCTCAAGTTTTTGCGCCGCGGAGCGAAAACTGGCTGCTCGCGTGCTCTACACAGACGTTGCCGCTGTTGTACATTCCTTCGAAAAAGGGCAATCAAGTACATAAACAAACGCAGCAAAGAACGCAAGTGCAATAACCAGATATATCTATGCCCCAAAAAAACGGACTCCAGAAGTATGCCTTATACAAAAATGAATGTAAACGCAGAAAATATCATACAGTGAAAACAAGTATAGCAGTACAATACTATTGCAGAATGAATTACTTTGCTGAAGCACTTGTATGAGGGAAACAATGAAGGTTCATCTCTTGAAGCTATTTACTTAGGTATATTGACAAGGCTGGCAGAAGGCTCGGTGTATGTTGAAAAGGGTGCGAGGCAGTTCGAAACTTTGGTGTCCGTAGTGAGGCGTAGTCGTTAGAAGGGTGGTCTAAGGGTTAATGCTTTCGACAGTGGACCCGAAGGTCGCCAGATCTAATCTCTGCCATGGCAGGGGCATTCGAGTCTTGTTGCAACACTAATGTTCCGTGTACTTAGATTTAGGGACACTTTACAGGTTCCCAGATATTTTGCAACCCCCACAACGATGTCTCTCATAATCACATAGTAACTTTAGCAGAAAAGCAAGTGTATTTATTGGTGTTATCAGCTTCATTATTACACAAGCCATCTCAAAACACCAATGTCAGACTGAATCGGTAAAACTTGTTCTGTACTCTACTCTGCGTTAAACAGCCTCCAGAAAGCCCCAACGAAAGGACCATTAAACGATCATGAAAAATTCTGTCTGGGATTCAATTTTTTTGATGTAGGAATTTTCTTGAGATGGCGAATTCTGGTCATCGTTTGTAAGGGTATAGTCCAGCAGACCGAATTAATTCCTCCAACTCTAATTGTGTTTAGAAAAGGTGTTTAACAATTTCTAGTTCAACGTACTCAATTGTGGAAGAGCAGTGAACCATCCCGATTGCAATTAACAAATGATCATTTGGAGAATTTAAAGCACTTCGTTGTATACTATGAGAAAGTTGAAAGCCATCCCAGCCATACAAAAACGAATGACAATGACTATACTTTCATTTGTGTTTAGAAAAAACGTTCAATAATTCAGAGTATACTTGGTACTCTACCGTGAGAGAGCATAGAGGCCCTAAACCACAGCATGTCCGAGTCACTAACGGGTACAGCGGTGTGATTTGAAAAAGCGGCTAACGATTTAAAGCACTAGGTACTCCACTACGGACCTCACACTACATGAGGGGGAACAGCAAGGAGGACCCGCAAGACTGCGTACACACTATTGTGTTGTGTTTAGAAAAAGTGGTTAACGATTTAGAGTACTTGGTACTCTACTATGGGAGAGCATAATGCCGTCCCGTGTAGCCACCAACGGCAACCCGTTGCCGTTGGTTTGGATCAAAGCTAAACATCTGTGTTGTGTCAACTACCGGGAGTCATGGAGTGCTTACGAAGCCGTAGTAATAAAACTCACTTAGTTGTTTCATTTCCATTATTTTAGTAGAATAGAAACATTGATATGTAGTGACATGTGCGTGGACAGTTTCTTAATCAAAAATTACTCAGCTTTATTTAGAAGTACTTATTGTTGGCAACATAAAACAACTTATTGCTCCTAAAGAAAACCCGAAACGTACTTTTAAGGTATAAAAACATGGTTGATCCTTTCTTTCACGAATGTGAAACCTGTTTTAAATGCGGAGCATTTCATAGTCACATCTACACGCAAATCCGAATACTACGATTGACGCTTCAAGACGGCGTCGTCGTCAAGACGACAATGAACGTTTCATTACAGCATACTTGCAAACCACTTCCGAGAACTAGCGTGGCTCTGTCGTGGAATACTTTATATCGATTTTGAATTTGGGGTTGCATTACAACTAGAACCATAATATTTATTCCATGCGTTCGTTGGGTCAACGATGCCGACGCCAGCTTTTAGAGGCAGAGTTTCTTTGGGCTGACCTTGCTGGGGCCCATCACGCCCCACAAAACAAAAACCAAAATAGAACACCTGCTAACAAAATCGAAAACATATGTGCGAACAACGGACTTCGTGTGCTATCAACTATACGACCACGCTATAAATGACCACCCGTGCCATCTCTCTGTCCGCCCGTTAAAACATCGGTCTGTACGTTCATCCGTCTATACTTCTGCACGTACGCTTATCTGTCTATCCCTCCCTCCCTGCGTCCTACTGTGTTTGCATACGTCTGCCTTTCCGCCCATCCATGCAACCGTCCATGCGTCCGTCCGTGCTTCCGTTCATGTTTTATATGTGAAGCATTTCTTAGCGAACTTCGGCGATTTTGAATCTATCTATCTATCTATCTATCTATCTATCTATCTATCTATCTATCTATCTATCTATCTATCTATCTATCTATCTATCTATCTATCTATCTATCTATCTATCTATCTATCTATCTATCTATCTATCTAGCCGCCTACGACCTTAGCTCACCTGGCCACTTCGATAGTAGTATCGATACCAAACTTGGTATGGCATAACAGGACTGTATGAAGAGCATATCTGACTAGTCATAAGATGAAAGTCATGATATGTGTGTCTTGAATGTCATGGTTTACATTTCTTGGTCCTGCAGCTCTTGCGGTGGTTTCAATTTCATGGCATGTTGTGAAACTGGTATGGTACGGCATGATTGCAGGGCGAACACAAGCGACAAACCCTAACATGAAGATCATAACATCTGTTTCATTTACCAATATGACTACATGCTACGCTCATGATGCCCTCACAGCCGTTTCATTATCGTCAAATATACCAAATTTGGTATTACAGTGGGTGAATGGATGACGAAGGTATGTGACTGGTGCAAACTTGATAATCATGAGATGCGTGTCATGTAACAACATGACTACATGCCACGCTCATGATGCGCTGGCGACCGTTTCGCTTCCTTCACTCATAATAAATTTGGTATTACCGGATGTAAATGGATGACGAAGTTATGAAAATTGTGCAAACATGATAAACATGACATGCGTGTTATGCGACATGACTATACATTCTACACTCATGGTTCTCTCGCGGCCGTTTCGTTAGCCTCACGTGTACCAAACTCGATATTACGTGACGCGAATGGACGGCACATGTAAATAACCTATCCAAACATCATAATCCCGACATGCGTGTCATGCAACAGCATGAGTACATGTCACACTCGTGACGTGCTCGCGGCTGTTTCGCTAGCTTCACATATGCCAAACTTGTTATTACGTGACGCCAATGCATGAAGAAGGTATGTGGCTGGTGCAAACATAATAATCATGAGATGCGCGTCATCTGAGAGCATGACTACGTGTCACAGTCAAGGCGTCAACACGTTGCGACATGACACGGTGCGCGTGCTCACCGGCATTCATTTCGGGGCGTCACGCCGGCGTTGCCACCCCAGGCGCCTGTCCTGCCATGCACTCGCAGGCACACGCCACGCTACGTTGCTTTGACGCATGTGCGTTTTAGCGCGTCCGGCATCCCTGCGTCACGAAAAGAGGGAGACGCAGTGTTCTCTGGGTAAGCAATTGGCATTGCGTAATGTTATTCTATGGCATCGGTGCGAAACGTAGCATGTCGCATTTCGCACCGGTTGCCGTCCGGCCGCACCGGCGGACGCTGGCAGCGCCTGGCTTCAGACTATAGAGTGCTCGAGTTTTGTTCACGTAGCTTCACTGTGCCCGGTGTGCGCGCGCGTAAGCGCTACATTGGAGTATATTGGGCCCTTCATGATGCGCTCTTGGCTGTTTTGCTAGCTTTACATATACCAAATTCGGTGTTTCGTGAAGTCAATGGATGATGAAATATATGACTGGTGCGAACATGATAATCCTGACACGTGGGTCATGTAAGAACACAACAGCATAAGCTGAAAGCGTGCTCGCGGCCGTTTCGCTAGCTCCACGCATACTGAATTTGGTATCACGTGACGTGAATAGATGACGAAAGTAAACACACCCAAACATAAAAATCATGACACGGAAGTCATGTAGCGCATCATTCAACTCCACCTCGCAACGTTATGCTGATTTAAGTGACGTGTCAGGATTTCTCATTCATGCTTCGCATATAATTGATTGTACATATGTAATGTTCATGAAATCGGATAGGTGGCACGGAAACCACCATTGAAGTTTCACGAAGATTCGGGTCTATTGAAAAGTATTTATGAGACCTGGTGTACCTCTCTGGTAAAATGCTTCATTGCCCCGCGGAATGCTTGGGATCGATTCCAGCTAAGACCCCGAAATTTATTCTATCCGTTCGTGGGGTCAACGCTACCGATGTCGGTTTTTTTTTTTAACGCTCGCTCGTTAAGATTGCCATTGTGTGTTCTCGTTGTTCCTGGGTGGATACTTAGTGTCAATCACCTGTGGCACATACCCGCATGCCCGTGGCAGATACCCGCCCGTGGGTATTTGCCACTGTCTGGCGGAAAGTGTTTGATGACGTACGCGACGGGACTGTGACATTATTCATGTCTTGACCAGCGCATCATATACGTCGAGCTATCTTACCCTCCGATGCTAGTTTTGGTTCACGCCAAGATAAGTGGTTGACCACGAAAGCGCCCAAACGTAAGCAGATAGATAGATAGATAGATAGATAGATAGATAGATAGATAGATAGATAGATAGATAGATAGATAGATAGATAGATAGATAGATAGATAGATAGATAGATAGATAGATAGATAGATAGATAGATAGATAGATAGATAGATAGATAGATACGCTCCAAGTCGCTGAAGTTCGCTAGGAAATGCTTCGCAATTAATACAATGATAACAACGAATAAAATTATGTAGCTCAAATTTTGGCAGCGTTGCGATGCCGTAGAGTTGCAGACGTCGGAAACAGCTGCAAAGGCATCTCTGGGGAGGTATTGAAGGAGTACTAAGCCTTGAATGAAGAAGTCTTTGACGCAGAAACCTTGTTCTTTTGTCGATTCAAAATTAACACAGCATAAACATTAACGTGCTCCTACGCCTTTTTCATACTAAGGTAACACAGCTTTAAATAACTATAACTGACTATTCGCTAGAAGCAATGGTGACTTCAAATAAATCACTTTTTTTGTCTTTTAGTGGTAAGGAACATATTGCTTTAGACACACAAGAAAAAAGATAATTAGGGAACATAGAAACATATACGTCTCCATAGAGGATAAATTGTTCCTGCTTAAGAAAAACGTTTTTTAGTTAATACTGCCTTTCCATGGGGTATGAACATACAAGGTAATTTCGATAATTACGACAAAGCTTTCGCACTCAACAATATCACGCTCTGGTAAACGCAGAAGGCTTCTGAAGTTTGCTCAAAGAATTAGTTTGCTCTAATGAGCATGATAAACAAGAAACTCACTTCCTGCCTAACGTCAGCATTAGTTGAAAACAGGCGGAATTAACGAAAACGTTTGCGCACTTTAATTAGCTAACTCGTCTTTACACAACAAAAAAGTAACGGGGAGCAGTGGTGTAAGAAAAAAAAAGGCTACCCTTTGCCGCCTCTCCTTGAAAGAAACTTCCCGGGACTTCATCATTACCACTTGCAGGTGCACGAAGCAACCAAGTATTGGCTTAAGGAGCGTTATCGTGCCTCGATATTGTTGCATAAAGGCAATCGCTGTGTCTTGCGTTTACTAAGTTTTAGGGGCGAAGCTCCTTAAAGCGGCACCCATTCGTTCCCTCGTCATAGTACATAACATGTTTTACGCTTTGACTTGCAGGGTGGTGCCGGTGGGAGATTTCTTCTGTGCGTTGTTGAACAATAAGAAATTCGCAGCGTGCGCGTTAACTAAAAGCCGAATTCTCCTGTCTCTCATTCCCCCTTAGCAGCCATTGGCATGTACATTGAGCAATATCTGACAAGAAAGGGTTGCTACGTTATGCTCGCTGGGCGTAACCTCGTTGCTTTTAGAAAGGTTTGGCGAGCGTTGGGCGTCAGTGCCATGAATACAGTGAACTAGTATGTACCACGAACTCGAGGTGGTTAAAGGTGAGAAGTAGACAGGAAGCGCAAGCTGTAAGAAAGTGTGCGTGTGCCACCTCTCGTTTAGTCCTTGGAATGTCCGCTGGATGGCGGTGCTTCTATATGCAGAATATATGATGAAAAGATGCGAGATGTTGCTACTTGGAGTGTTGACTAGATGGACAAACGGACAGACAGACAGGTGCATGGACGGGTGCACGGATGGCTGCACAGACGGATAGACCCATGGACGGACGCAGGGGTGGATAAATGGACCAACGCAGGAACGGACGCACGGATGAACGCGCGGACGCATGAACAGACGCATGCACGGACGAGCGAATGGACGCACGGATAGTCACACAGACGCACGCATGGATGGTCGGAAGCAAGAACGAATAAACGAACAGATGCTTCGCCCCACTTTCCATCATTCACGCCGTGGATATGCTGCCATTTTTTTACTTCCCCGTGTGCACATGGGTGCGTCCAGCCGAGCCTCCCGCTGACTCATGGGGTGATGCAAATGGGACTGCTTACTGCTCTCCGATAGTACGGTACATTGTACTCTAAATCCTCGAAAATTTGTTCTAAACGAGGTTTCAGGACATAAAACAAACTCCAGGACCATATCTAGAAGCATCTTGTTTTCAGGGTGTCCGATCTTTTCGAATGGTTAAGAGTGTGTTTCTATACATCTAAAATAGAGAAGTAGGCTAGTAGGAAACGACACATGTTGTTAGTTCTGCGCTTTCACTCTGTCCTGCCCTTCTTGTGCACAGTCACATTTGCTTTAGTTTTCTACAACATGCAATACTTCTATCTAGACGCATGCATGTAAACGTGTAAAATTAGCAGCTTGAGGGTTTTCGCGTCGATATGGAGAAGCGTTAACCCCCCCCCCCCCTTTTCCTCCTCCTTGTTCGATCATTAGAGTACACTGCAGGAGTCTCAAGTTCACTTCAGATAGGCCGCTATCACGCGACTTGGTCCCTTAGGGCTGGAGCGGATACGGCTGAAGCGAAAACAGGGGGGGAAGGGCAGGGGGTGTTGAACAAAATATCACCTAAAGCGGCCATTTGAAATAACGTATTTCTATATATAATGATATATAATATACAAATTCGACGGGGGTTCAACTCCAGTGTTCGAAAAGCATATCGACACAAGACCCCTGAATTTATTGCTGGCGGACGTTGAATGCGATTTGTAGATATTTTGTTTAACGGTTGTGTTTCAACGCACAGTGCACGTGGCCCCATTTCTCGCCTTGCAAAAAAAAAAAAAAGAAATGCATGATACCAGCTGCACTGCTGTACCTTACGAGTAGAAAGGTTTATTAATCGCAATAGCCGAGTTAGTTAAAGTCAGTCACGGGATAAGCTTACTCGCTCTTCGCGCCACTGATCTTTAGTCGGCAGTGAAATCTAGTTTACTGGCATCCCCGGGTATAAGCAAGAGCATTGGTTACATTCACAACGAGAAAGGCGAGGTCAATGAACCGTGTAACATTCGTTTTCGCCCACGCAACTTCTCCGCCCCTAAATTATGTCACCACTGTTCGCGGAACTATTATCATGTTTGCAGAAGCGCTTCCCCGATTCCTTCCTCATCAATGAGAGCCGAACGCTGGCCTTGCAGAATAGAAGAAAAAATGGCAGCATATCAACGGAGTGAATGATTGGGAGTGGGGCGAAGCATTCGTCCGTCCATTCGTTCTTGCTTCCGTCTGTTCATGCGTACGTCTGTGTAACCGTCCATGCGTCCATCCACCCGTCCATGCGTGCGTCTGTTCGTGTGTCCGTCCCTGCGTTCGTCCATGCATCCGCGCCTGCGTCCGTTCATGCGTCCATCCATGCATCTGTCTATGTGTCCGTTCATCTATTCAACACTCCAAGTACCACCATCTCGCATCTTTTCATCATATATTCTCCATATAGAAGCACCACCATCCAGCGTACATTTCAAGGACTAAACGGGAGGTGGCACATGCACACTTCCTTACGGCTTGCGCTTTGGGTTTACTTCCCACCTTTAACCACCTCGAGTTCATGGTATATACTAGTTCACTGTATTCATGGCTATGCTGCCCAACGCTCGCTCAGGACAGGACAAACAACTTTATTTGTTCCTGAGAGGCAAGGCAGCGGGCCAACTATGTAGGTCCCCACCCAGCCGTTGGCTAGTCCCATGTCGGAACAGAGAGGCCATGCCTCTCCGCTCGTTCACGGGCCCTCTGGACAGCCTGAAGCTGGACGTCTTGTCTGGGGTCTGTGATTGCCGTCGTCCAGTCTTCTTCTGTTTTAAAATCCTGTAACGCAGGGCACTGCCAGAGCATGTGACTCAAAGAGCAAAATTCACCACAATCTGGGCAAAGTGGATCAATATCCGGATGAAGCATGCTCAGAAAGCCCCTAGAGGGGTAAGACCCCGTCTGGAGCATGCGGAGCGTGTTTGCTTGTGATCTGTGGAGCTTATGATGGGGAAAGGGAAAAGTCTGTCGCTCTCCTCTGTAATGAGATGTTATCTCGTGAAAAGTAACGAGAGGATCACTGTGGACAAGCTCTCCCGAACCCACCCGAGAGACCACCCCGTCGCGGCTTGTGGAACCTCGCGCACAGTCGTGGGCTATCTCGTTTGGGTTCAGGTGACCCGGCAGTACGTCTGGTCCCATGTGAGCGGGAAACCAGACTATGTGATGAATAACGTCTGAGGGGGGTTTGCTGTGGAGAATTCTGGCTGCCTCTGTGGCTATCAATCCCGATGCGAACGCCCTAACGGCCGCTCGGGAATCGGTGTACACCGTGGTGCGTTTCGTGTCCAGTAACTCGCTCAACGTTTCTAAAACCAAGGAGGTTACAGCCAGCGAGTATAACGTAGCAACCCTTTCTTGTCAGATCGTGCTTAATGTACATGTCAATAGCTGCTTATGGGGATCGCAGCGTGCGCGTTACCTAAAGGCCGAATGCTCCTGTTTCTCATTCCCCCTTAACAGTCATTAACATGTGCATTGAGCACTATCTTTTATTGTTCAACAAAAGAAATCTCTCACCGGAACCGCCTTGGAGGTCAAAATCGTAAGGACCGCTATTTCGGGTATGTGCCGCTGGTGGTTACGTACTTTACAGGGGCTGAACACGGATGAATAACAGTACCAAGCATTAAAAGAGATAATGAAAAAATTGCCCGCAGCTTCCCTCGGGGGAACACTGAGGAAGATGCGGACCATATAATTGGTTAACGGGGTGTTAAAGTGCGACTTACTTGGGTCGATGGCTAAATTGGTTAACGTGGTTGTGAAATGGGGTGTTAAATTGCGACTTACTTGGGTCGATGGCTAAATTGGTTAACGTGGTTGTAGGAGGGGGTGTTAAATGAGTGAACACGTACACACGTATGCGAAAGGGCGGCGCTGGTCGAAGGGACGTCGATCATTGTGTTTGTGGATTCGTTGGAATTCATTTCACCGCGACCTGGACGTCGACGCGCCGTACAAACCAACCGACGAGCGGCAACTGAGCGAGCGAGCGCCGACCTTGAGTATATATACAGCACGACGGCGCATGCACTGTCAGCTGTTGAATGTTCTCGAAGCGCGACGCCACATGCGCGTCCACTGGAGAATCAGGAGAATTGTAGATGTCGAACGCGGTGTGTAGAGGAGGAAGGGTGCACAGATGGTGGAGGAGTGAAGCGCGCGCGGTGTGTAGAGGAGGAAGGGATGCACAGATGGTGGAAGAGTGGGCGACGGCGCGACGGCGCATGCGCGCGCGTCAGCTGCCGAATGTTCGAGAAGCGGTGCGGACGGCGCACTACAAGGCGCGAGTATAAGATGCTCCGCATCTAAAACACGAAAAGGCTGCGAGGCTGAAAATAAATTGGACTCCAACATGTGCATAGTATGCCGCATTTAATGACCTCTTATACCCCGAGTTGAAACTACGTTCGACATATGCGCGTCCTCATTAGGACGGACTCATTCAAAAGCCCCTCTTCATGCGCCTTTTGTGGTTTTATTTATCCGCTATTAATTCTGCGTGAAATTTTGTGATGGGAATTGCGAGTTGCATTCACTTAGGTACCTAAAGCGTTATTTTCTGGGGAGAGTTGCATCCGCGTTGTATGCCCGTTGAGATCTTGCCTATTCAAAAGGACTGAAGATACAGGACAGTTGACGCAAGTTCGTGGCATCAACTGCGCCCCGTGAGGAAAACCGAAAAAATTTTAAATGAAAAGATAAAGAGGTCCTTTCCGTATACGCCCAAGGGTTTCACCCGGGGGCCGTTATATACTGTTTGCGATTCTGCAAGAAACTTCAGCTGAAAGCCATCCTTGCATGTTATTTCATTTTTATAATTTATTTCATCAGTGCCACTCTAGAGTGCACTGATGCGGCCGGGAATATTTTCATATTTTAAAAATACTTATGCGTATTCTTCAACAACACAGTGATGAAACACTTAAATTATAACTTGAACGGATGGTTTCGAAGAGAGCCTTTGAATCTATGTTTTCTATGTTCAATCGAATTCAAGTGACTGTTGTTAGCAGGTAAACATTACTTCTTGTATGATGATATCAAATTTGAATTGTTTACTTCTATTTATTTGTAATTAGAACTATTACAGTTTCTAATATGTATACTTTCAATGGGACCCGCACTAGCCTCTGGCTATGGGACCATACAGTTTGTGCTTATTTTGTATAAGATATGAGTGCAATAAAGATTATTCATTCATTCATTCAATCCTTGAACGTTCACTGCATGTCAGGCAGCCCATGATGTATATCACTAACAGGCATACACATCACTTCATTACTAGACACAGAGCTTCATTATATCTTTAACAGAGCAAACAAATTTCGTCATCATCTAAGAAAGAAAGAGAGCTCACAAGGCAGTGTGCTTCAGTCAGTTACCGTGTCTTCGTGAAGGCCCGGTACAAAAAGAAAGATTCGTCTGCCTGCTGGTCCCGATGCATTACAAAGTCTGAAATCTCATGACTGCATTCTTTCACTCTCGCACTGCATCGTTTTCCAGCAGAAATTCTGCCTTAGTAAGATACGAATTTACGGTACCGCTTGTTGTCTTAGGCGCCATTTAGACATATATGGAGCTGAAAGGCATCAGTGTGGTTTTTATGGTCGACCGACATCTTTGGCTTTCTTTCGTTGCCTGGTTGCAACCCCTGCTTTTATATAGAGGCGAAGCTCCTCAAAGCGGCACCCGTTCATCCATCGTCGAAGTCGTTGTGCGTAACCAGCCCTACGCTTTGAGCTGCAAGATGGTGCTGGTGGGAGATTTCCCCTGTGCGTTGTTGATCAATAAGAAATTCGCAGCGTGCGCGTTAACTAAAAGCCGAATTCTCCTGTCTCTCATTTCCCATTAGCAGCCATTGGCATGTACATTGAGCACTATCTGAAAAGAAATGGTTGCTAGGTTATACTCGCTGGGCGTAACCTCCTTGGTATTAGAAAGGTTATATAAGCGAGCGTTGGGCCGCAGTGCCATGAATACAGTGAACTATAGTATATACCATGAACTCGAGGTGGTTAAAGGTGGGAAGTAGACAAGAAGCGCCAGCCGTAAGAAAGTGTGCGTGTGCCACCTCTCGTTTAGTCCTTGGAATGTCGGCTGGATGGCGGTGCTTCTATATGCGGAATGTATGATGAAAAGATGCGAGATGGTGGTACTTGGAGTGTTGACTAGATGGACGAACGGACACACAGACAAATGCATGGACGGACGCACGGAGGCTGCGCGGACGGCTGCACGAACGGATGGACGCATGAACGAACGCAGGGGCGGATGCATAGACGAACGCCGGGACGTACGCACGAACAGACGCACGCACGGACGGGTGGATGGACGCATGGACGGTCACACAGACGGACGCACAGACGGACGGAAGCAAGAATGAGTGGACGGACGGATCTTTTGCCCCACTCTCCATCTTTCACCCCGTCGATATGCTGCCATTTTTTTGCTCATGTTGTTTTACTGCATCGCAGCATGACACAGCATCTGTATGCCTAGTTGAACCGTAGCCATTTGCAGTCGTAGCCCAAAGTGCATCAATCCATCTCGCAATACGTTTCTCCTAAAAAATAGGACAAATGCGTGACATTAAAATCTAATTTCGTGAATTTACAAACCAGTCTCCTTCATGTAGGCCTAATGACATTTCTGTTTTGGATATTCATTTTTACTGATAACAATTAGCCGAGCAAACTTCAGAGTGCTGATGTGAGAAGAAAGTAATATTTCATGCTGATGAGTTATTTAGTAGTTGTCAAGACATTGAATATTTGGCCTCATCACTGCCCTAATTTACAAGATTGTGTATGACATGAATTATCGTAATTGTACATGGCGACAACATGACATAGGAGCGAAGGCTGCGGAAGCGGGCTTCCGAGAGTTTTGCGTTGCTCCGCAAGCTTGCCGTTGCTTTCGGTCTTGCTCGCTCGCATCGTTAACGCTTCTTAAAAAAAAAAAAACCTTTACTTACAAATTACGAATAGGAGAAACATTTTGGTTGCTGAGTGTACATTTCGGAGTACTATTACAGGTATGTTTTTCTTGAAGAATTAAACAGCGTGTTTGCGGCTGCACACTGACGTCACAAGTGCCATGTTTCCTTAGAAAAATATTCGGTGGAAAAAGCGGCGCTGCGCAAAACATTAAAAAAATAATAATTCTTCGAAGGTGAACTACATCCTACCACACTTCGTTTCGGTCTCATAATGAGTAAAGCAGTATCTATTTAGACAAAGAAAAAAACGAAAGTTATGAGTACACTTAAGCACTGTTTGTGTTTGTGTGTGTGTGTGTGTGTGTGTGCGTGTGTGTGTGTGTGTGTGTGTGTGTGTGTGTGTGTGTGTGTGTGTGTGTGTGTGTTTGTGTGTTGGGAAGGAGGGGCGTGGTAGTAGCCACGCACTTTGGTGCTGTAACTTGCACAGTGCTGCGAAGAAAAGTTGTCACCGAGTATCTATACCTCTACTGTGGAGGCCTGTTCCACCCAAAAGGAAATGATGAAGCTTTCGAAGTCGCTGGACAAGTTGTCTCAAAATCCTGGCTGTACAGAAGACCCGCGAGAGGGCTGTCAGGTCTGGCCTGATGGTCACTGAGTCGGCCGAGGCGGTTCACGTTTAGTTAGTCTCCATTGGGAACTGAACAAAGTTATTTCTCACACACTACAACTTCATTACCTCTAAGCGAAAGCTTCTTTTGTGAACTTCATTGCAAAATTTCAGTTTAAAATGGTAAGAGTACCACGTATATAGGTAGCAAACGAGTGCTTCAATGTGCTTTTTCTCTGCTGCGTCCGTTCGTGTGGGCTTAGATTTCGCGATCAATAAGAAGTAACTCTCCAAATATTTATTTCTACTTTTTACAGCTACCCTAGATGCGGCAAACGCAGGAATTCATTTATTTTACTTGACTCTGACATGGCCTCTGGCGCTGGGCCTGCTGCAACAAGTTTCTCGAGTTGAATGACGTTCGCTTTATGACTTAGAAATTTATGCCCTTAGTGACCACATTTTTCACAGGGAAGAAAAATGTTACGTGATAGCGCGGATATACGACGCCTTTTTACCGCATAGAATGGCGACGCCACCCGGCAAAGCCTGTCTTGACCCAACCACACTCGTCTCCACAACGCATCTTTGCTGGACGTGTTTGAAGCAATAAAATACACTCGCTGGGCATCCATCATTTCCGCATAATCACTTTAGCTGACAGAGGATATTATGGATGTCTCTTGCGTGCACTTTATTTTTGTTTCTTTGTTCTTTGGTCGACACGTCAAATATAGGTCACATATCCCACTCAACGTGCAGTCCGAAAATCATATAGCGGGGCGACACATTGATCCGGGCCTAAATGGCACTATAGTACCCAAACTAGGGAAGTGTTTTTTTTTTCGTACAAAAAAAGAAAGAATGCCAAAAGTGATGCACGGTCAGGAACAAATCTATGAATGTACTTTACAAATAGAGAGAATAATGCAGAATGAAGCCTATCAGCCAATGCACAAACATTAAAAAAATCGATGTGCTAGAAAATTACAGCTATATTCAGACAGGTGGTCTCGATTTTCATCCCCGGTTAATATGAACGGTTCGCTAGAGTCTTTAACAATTTTGCGTAGCAGCCGCACAAAAATCTACCGTTTTGATGGAGCCTAAACGCTTGAGTCTCGTGTACTGTTCCAATGCCCATGTTAGCCCACATTAACGAACACCAGGTGGTCAACATTCCTTGAGACCTCCCCTACAACGTGCTTTACAAGATCATGCTTTTCTTTGAGAAAAATAAATATTATTAACATAATTTGCAAATGCACCTTCAATATCTCCTTGTTCTTCGTGCCGTAAGTGGAGCAGATGCCCAACACGTATGTCGGAAATACATTTCGCACCTAAGGAACTCATGCATTCCCGCAGTATCAGAACACAATATCTCTTGTTGCTCTTTATAGTCGAAGTAAGTGATCCCATGCGATACTTGAAGCCGCGTAACATGTATTAACGTCATGGCGTAATGGAGCTGATTTCACCAAAATTCAAGCGACAGTGCCAGCGTGGACATTGTTGGTTGCGAGCGAAAAATCATCATCTCGTCTGTGACCGAAAAATTCAGAAAGTTACAAATAAAATAAGTAAAGTAAAAATTACGAGTGTGAGTGAGAATCGGCCATTTGCATGGCAAACAAGTATTCTATACCACAAAAATACGCATCTGCTTGGAAATACAGTGAAAATACCTTCTTCTGCTTGAAAGTGCAGAGAAAGCAGCTTTCCTTCTTTAAAAACACACGCCGTGAAGGCTATGCAGTGAAGGATAGGCAATGGCAAGCTTCATCGTACTTTACGGATGTTCAGATGGGCTTTTTTTTCCTCCCTTGAAACAAAATCCACGCTTCAGACACTTTCTGCATGTCTTCTTGGCAAGCCATACTTTGCAACATTAAATAAGCCCATTTTTTACTTAGACCACTACATTGCTAAAATTAATCCGCCGTAAGAGTCGAAATGTCATTTCCCTCAAATTCGTTACAACATACTTGCAGTTATCCTGCTTCATTTTCTCCCAAAGTAGTTTATTATTAGAATATGAAAACCTATACAACAGAAAATATGAATACATTACTCGTGAAAAACTTTGTGCTTTCTATAAGAAACACTAAACATGTAGCATATTGCAATTTTTCGCCAAGGCCAAAACTAAAAAGAGGCAAAACGAAAAAAAAAGAACTCTGGTAATCATGAATGGGTAGCGCCTTGAAATGAAGGAAGAAATTGCTTCGTGGTAACCGCTCACACCAGTAATAGTATATAAATATATTTAGCGTGACACATTACACTGGGTGCCCAAAGTTCGAAGCGCACTCCCGGCAACAAAAAGTTCTTTTGCGAAATATCACACATCTAGAACTACTTCTCTTATTCACATAAACCTGCACAATTGTTTAGGCATGCGCGGAGGTTGTCGAAAATTTACAGAATACACATAATATATTATATATATATATATATATATATATTATAGATATATATATATATATATATATATATTATATATATATATATATATATACATAGATTACGAAGAGTGTGGCTTCAGCTTACAAGCTGCCAGTTATGTAAGCGCTGAGAAGACAACACAGAACATGCGCACATCTATCATCAGATACTGCACTGTCTGATACGATGGGCCCATCGGAAGTTAAACGCAGTCCGCTCTAGCCTATCTAAATGACGCGACGGCTGTCGCTCTATAGTGGCAGCTGCGCCGAACGGCATGGCACGTGGCATTATATATATATATATATATATATATAATATATATATATATATATATATATATATATATATATATAGAGAGAGAGAGAGAGAGAGAGAGAGAGAGAACAAGTAATCATTGTGCAATTTGGCTGTCACAAAATGCACTGATTCTTGTATACTACATTTATGAATCCTTGCACGATACCACAGAACTTTGTGAATGATCGGCTAAGTTCACTTGAAAAATTGTTCGAAGCAGCTGATGAGCAAAGTTCATAAACAGAAAAAAGAAACTGGCGTCAAGTTCTTCTTTTCGTTTGTAGAGCCATGTCATTGCTTGAAACTGCTTTGGAAAGGAATACTATGTGAATATCATGAAAGGCGGAAGGAGTCTGCTACATGCTTGTAATGCTGCTTGGCATAACCCTGATTGGCGTCTGGCGTCGAAACGCGTGAATTGAGCAACAAGGCCGAAGGTTGTTTAAAGCTGCCAACCCATCACAAAGTGTGCAGCTACACAAGTGCTAGTGGCACCTTACGGATGAAATGCGATCACTTCGACAATTGACAAAACAAAGAAGAATGGCGTGGGAACTTCGTAAATGTTACTGTGCTGTAGGAATTCAGAGATGGTTTTAAGCGGCCAAAGCTACACGTATAGGCGTTCCTTTTCTTGTGGCACAGTTCAAGACAGCGCGCACGGGCACAGGGCCGGATTACGCTATTCTACTACAGAATGCTCCCTCTAAGTTTTCTAAGCCATTTATTTTTTGCATGATGACATGCTTGAATTGAGCTTCGTTGCTTCTTGCGAAAAGCAGTCTGATATGGCTTATCCAGCAAAGCCTGTGCACTTAACTTAGAAGACAAATTCAAGAAGTTCATGTTCAAAGCTTGTGCTGTTACTGCTGCTAGAGCAAGAGGTATCTCTGCTAGAACACACACTTGTTGTCTCTAGAAGTAGTAATTTTGCAGACCATTAAAAAGAAGAGCGCCTGTTTTTGTCTGTTACTCTAAATTGTTAACGACTTTTTCTAAACACACTTTTAGCGCATAACCCGTGTAAAATCTTGGTCTCCGTTTGTAAAGTGGAGCTTATAGAACGTCACCGGTGCAAAGTTTATACATTGATTCCAATGAACCTCCGCTATTCAAGAGTCGCAATATGAGCAGCCATTCTTCAGCATATGAACGCTATACCAAAGCAGCTGGCCCTGACTGGGTACCTTTAGGCTTCTACAAAACCTTCTTGGATAAAATACTAGTCCATTTTTTGACAATACTAAATGGGCTTCTTGCTAAAGGGATCAGACCGGTTACGTTACGAGAGAGCCGAGTTATACTCTTGCTTAAAAGCGAGGGAGAGCCGACCAATCCATAGGCGTGGAGGCCCACTTCCCTACCTAACTAAGATAAGATATTGACAGCCATCCTTTCACACCGCAAAACTACCGTTCTACCGGAAATAGTAAGCGACATACAAACATGCTGTGTTCAGGGTCATACGATTTATTCTTCGTTTGCGCTGACTCGTGATTTATTCACGTACGCTACAAGAACAGAAATAGCTGGCATTTTAGTTTCCTTGGACCAGGAAAATACTTTTCATCATGTCGAGTATACCTATCTCTTCGCTGTGCTGGAGTGTTACGGCTTCGCAGCACGTTTAACCGAAGTTCTCCGCTTGTTCTACACTGACTTAGAAACTGTCCTTAGTAGGAAAAGGATATACATCGGCACCCATTGCAGTAAGCAGGGGCATTTGACAAGTTTGTCCCCTCTCCGCAATACTATTTGTTCTGTGTATTGGTCCATTATTGCTACAAATTCAGAGATGCACATCGATACGCTGTTTTCCTCTGCCAGGCTAGGCATAAGTGAAAGTGGCGGCATACGCCAATGACATCTTGTTGTTTATTCGGAACATGAATAGTTATAGAGCCTTCTTGCGAAAATTTCATGCACTTAAATACCTGGCCGGGGCAAGCCCTAATCCAGGAAAAAGCAAGGCATTGTGCTTTTGAGTGCGCATTGAAGAATATCCTGTTGGGCGTCCAAATCGTCCAAGGAGTCAAAGTCCTAGGTGTAACCTTCCTTGCGACCGGTGAAGTGGCTCGCACAATATGAAAAGAGATTCAACGTGGAGTGGACAGACGCATTGAAATCGCCAGAACTTTTCACTTACCTTTCACTGAAACAGCCCATCTTATCAAATCAAGCATAACAGCACCACTGATTTATGTTGCCATAATTGCTTGACCGCCTCGTCGGGTTTTACTGAGAGTGGACACTGCGTGTAACTCCTTTTTTTTTTTGGATGGCCACGCTGAAGCTGTTGCCAGAGCCTTGGTCCGCCTACCAGTAAATTGGGGAGGGCTCAGTATGCCAAGCTTGGATATATAGTGCCGCATGTTGGCTCTAAAATATACATGGGCACTTTTATAAAACTCACCGTATCGAGGCAGGCAACTTGTCATATATCTGCAACTCACCTTTAGAAGGCTTTTCAACTTAACAAACGAAAGGGGACCAGCCGCTGAACAGCCACCGGCGTATTATACGCATGTGGTGAAACCTATGCAACAATGGCGAAAGGATTTTCCAGTTCAAGAACTAATTGAAATGTCTCCCACCGACATGAGGGAGCAAACAGCATTGAAAAGTCTAACTGACGAACAGTGCCAGAAATGCAGCGCGAGAAGACGTTGGGCTCTTAGAAACACGTCCCTCCCCTCCGAAGTACGTGATTTAAACTGGCTTAAGGAATGGGAGGCTCTACCGCCGGCCGACCGCCTCGCGGCAGTGGGGCGTGGCGCCCTCCGCCACATGTCCGCAATGCGGCCGCGTCGTAACGCTGCACCATGTCTTTCGTAGATGCACGCACTATTGTAGCACGCACTTTATGGCGCATTGTTGCCAGTATGTTCCAAATGAGCATGCATTGGAAGTATCGCCACAGGGACATTTTTGTCGAACATTTAATGCCTATTGGAGCCTTCGTCTTATGGAAGCAGAGGGGACTGGCGCATCTGAAGGAACGCCCTCAGACAGCCATGTTTCCTCTGCTACATCGGTTAAGAAACGTAATGCTTATGCATCTCAATGTAGAACTAGTTATTTTGGGAGAGGAGGCTTGCCTCCGACGCTGGTCTACGCGATTACTTATTGTAAAAAACAACATAGTGCCCATTCCTTTCTTCCCTACTGAGAAGGTGGGCTAGAATTTCTACCACTGTGGAATTGCAGTGTGAATACGCCTTTGCTCTATCAGAAACATGTCCTTTTTGTGAATTATTGTTTTTGCGCACGAGAGCCAATTGTCCTCATAGGCGGATGCAAGAACATCACCTTACATTGTGAAAGGCTCCTTTGTTTGTGCACATAGCCTTTAATGTTTATATCAGTTTCATCATCTCGGAGTTTTATGAATGTACCGTCCTTGTACAATTTCCGCATTGGACATATGAACATCACTGCATACGCAAATAACTTATTTTCGCTGTACATAACAGCTTGCACTGTATATACGCATAATCATCATTGTATATCTTTCTGTTTATGCATAGGTTATGTAAGACATATCTGAAAATAAAGCTCTCTCAAACCAAAGCAGCCGTTTTTCTTCGTTCTACGGCTTTCTGCCCTCCAATAATAGAGTACCGAGTACTCTGAATCGTGTAACACTTTTTCTTAACACACAGAGGTAAGGACGCGTGATAGAGGCCATAACCTCACTTTCATTCTCACTAAATTCTGGGTCAGCCTTCACGTGCCAAAACAACACAGCATATCTACTGAGTGATTGATAAGTGTGGCGAAGCTTCGGAGGGTTTTATTGGTAAACTGTGAATCGTCCGCTGACCACCGCCGTCCGTCCGTCCGTCTGTCCGTCTGTCCGTCTGTCTGTCTGACCGTCCGTCCCTCCGTCCGTCCGTCTGTCTGTCTGTCTGTCTGTCTGTCTGTCTGTCTGTCTTTCTGACGGCCACTCCGTCCGTCCGTCCGTCCGTCTGTCTGACCGTCCGTCCGTCTGTCTGTCTGTCTGTCTGTCTGTTCGTCCGTCCCTCCGTCCGTCCGTCCGTCTGTCTGTCTGTCTGTCTGTCTGTCTGTCTGACCGCCACTCCGTCCGTCCGTCCGTCTGTCTGACCGTCCGTCCGTCTGTCTGTCTGTCTGTCTGTCCGTCTGTCCGTCCGTCTGTCTGTCTGTCTGTCTGACCGCCACTCCGTCCGTCCGTCCGTCTGTCTGACCGTCCGTCCGTCTGTCTGTCTGTCTGTCTGTCTGTCCGTCTGTCCGTCCGTCTGTCTGTCTGTCTGTCTGTCTGTCTGTCTGTCTGTCTGTCTGTCTGTCTGTCTGTCTGTCTGTCTGTCTGTTTGTCTGTCAAGTGAACACTTGAAGTACTGCCTTTCATCGGACATTCCATTACAATGAATAAACTAGAGGTGGCGACCTACAACTACTACGTACATCGAGGACACATGGCCCGCGGCTTAAGAAGCTTTGCCCCTAAAACAATGCAGTGCATTCATTTATCATCGTTCAAAGCAATCACGGAATGCACTCGTCGCAAATACCCCAACTCGAGTAGTGAGCAAGCGACTTGCAGCGTGCTCTTGGGGGCACTGGCAAACCGTCGTTTAGTTCGTTTGCAGCGAACACATCGAACTCGCTGCCAACACATCGAGGCGTAAAATACATTCAAACCTAAGGATAGTTAGGCGCATGCAAAAGAGTATCCAGCACCGCTTTGATAAATTACAGTTTCAACGACGGAGGAAGCATCGTGAGGCTCTACACCATCGAAACCCTCATTCTCAAATGTGGTGAATCGTGCAAGGGCTCTGGATTGTTAGTCAACCATGTTTTGTTTAGTTTAAACAAGATTGTTTGCATACGTGTTCAAGCCATATGAAAGTAACAGTCACTGTAAAGCAGTTAGACGAATATGATATATACATTGTGTGCATTGCCGCGCATGAATGAAAACACAGAATAGACGAATCAGACACGTAATTGCAATGCTACGAGGACACGCTGTAATGAGCATCACGTTGCGGGGATAAAGTATAAGGCAATAGTGAGAGGCAGCATGAGACAATATTGATTCTTTCTCTTAGCGAACAAGGATTATAAAAAAAAGGAGTAGCCGTAGCGACCATAATAGCACCAACCTCTCCTGTTACATCATTTAAATAAATACAAAATTATTCGTATATATTCAGCTGTTAAAAAAACAGAACTACGTTAAACTAAAGTACATTCCCCCCTCCTGTTTATTTTCTTGATGACGATATTGAGGGTGAACCAACGCCGTTGTCACATCTTTTTTGCGATGAAGACTGTCTGTATGACACGCCTTTCGGCTCTCATAAACAACTCACTGAACAAGGCCTCAAGACTTCACCTGAGGATTCGGTTCTGGCTGAGTTCGCACGCTAGCCGCTGATTTAGCATTTAATATCAGCATATCTTAAGGTCATACCGATCCTTGGAATTCTTGGTGAGGGGAAATCTTTGCTGGAGTCCCCATGCGGTGGTGTCCCCATGTGTCCTACTTACTGGCCTGGCATTGGCGGAATCAGAAGACAGATGCTGAGTAATAAGAGGTTGAGACAACGAGCACGTACGGGCCTTTAAGAAGGGCTTGCGTTTGAGTTAATAAATCAGTCGAGTTCAGCATTTTTGTATGTGTTCCGTCTCTTTCGCGTTGGCAAATCTGCTTAAACCTGTACTTCGCGTGAGGCATTGTCCCCTTTCTTGCGCCTTTCATACGGGAATGACTGCTTGCACTAACTTGACACGAGACTCGGGTACGTCTGCCCACTTTCGCGATCGCTTCTCTGTATAACAACGCTACAGTATACGCCTTAAAGCTTTTCCTGGCTTCTCGGATTGATCCAACGGAGTGCCCATGATGTTAGGATTCATCGTTCCTTGCAGAACGCCGACTGGACGGCAAGCAGGCGATCCTGTGGCTAATACTCACAAGGTGGCTTCCAACACCATCTCCAACGCATTTCGTTTCATATTTTCATTTCACGTCATTTTAAAGAAACTCCGCAACACTTTTTTTTTTTCATCATTGCAGTAAACGCTGCCGGTTGGTAGCTGATCCTCGTGAAAACACGTGAACGAAACATTGTAGGGAATCACGGGGCCCAGAACTTACAATTCTTACTTTCTTGCTGCTTCTCCTCTCAACAAGTTATGCTATATACTCAACTATCACGCCATACGGAATGCAAGACCATTGATCTCGGCGTGATGGATGGCGTAGTTTGTGCACCCGCCACGGGAGGTCACCACGTGCCTGTGCGCTCGCTGCGAGATATCGCTGAAGGTCAGCCGTGCGTAAAGAAAAAGAGTGCTTTACACCTGCGTAGTATGAATTCCAGTACACAGGGCAATGAAGCAGTTCATGCTACCACCCGCGATTATATCAGCTGGTCTGCCCTCGGGCAACGAGATACACGACCCAAGGCTGAAGAGATGGAGATTGTACAAAGCACCAATTCTTCGCTACTTCCACCCTATAGAATGAAGCTATGAGCTTACCCTTCACCCCATTCAAAACTGGACGCAGTTCCAGGTGCTTGTGCTCGAGAACATAAAAGAGCAGAGATAACTCTTCGCCAGGGCCAAGAGGGCAATATCTATACAGAGAAACATTCGCACCCCCCCCCCTTAGGATGATACCAAGGAGGATTAAAAAAATGCTGAAGTGGAAGCTCCCCAATGCCTTGCCAGGAGAAGGGAAGCCAGCTTTTGCCACTGCTAAGATGTCGGAAACACGCTCTTTTCTGGTAGTGCCCACTTAAAGATCAAGTGACCTTGATATGTTAATGTAAATGCTGTTCTATACTGAAAGATAGTTGTTCCCGACAAAAAAAAACACAGAAACAAGTATGGGCGACTGAATCTACAAAGAACTTTGCCTTCGGTTAGAGGCTTACTAAGAAAAAATAGTAACACTAATACGCACTTGAAGAACTATGTGACCCGAAAAAGTTTCGACATTAAACTCTCTGGGCATTCGGGGAGAACGATCCGTTTTTAATCGCTGAGCAGTGATATACTTTCACATGCCCTTAGGATGGCCGCCGCAGTGCCTTTGTGCCATAGGCACGGCTTCACTCCTGGGCAATCATTTCCACTCCAGCAGTTTGTTAAGTCCTTCTTGGATGATACCGGGCATCTTTCGGAACACTGCTTCGAAATAAATGTTTATTTCTCTCTATCGAGGTCATAATGCGCGTGCGACGTAATTTGTCCTCCATGACATCCTTCCTTGCTTAGCTTCCAGCGGAAAATGCTGTAGAAGACTGGCGCTGACATAAAAGAAGCCAGGATTATCGACTGATTTTTTGAAGGCCGGATCAGTGATTTGCTTTCTTGAAAACACTGACTGTATGGTAATAGAGTCTAAAACGATAGTATTACCACGGCAGCAGAATAATGTTTCTATCCAGCGACCATGGTCTTACTGTGCGCATGACGCCAACATACGGTGCACTTACATTCCGTTCTTCGTTAGGAAAGAGAATGCAGGAAACAAAATCAATTGACATCGAGTTGGCGTCCACAGGTAGACACACGAAAAGCGATCAAGGCAACGAATGCGTTTGGATCTGGCTACCGTTTGCGTGTCTGTGTTTGCCTTGTGATGTTCGCGGTCAGCAGTCTAGTATCTGACACATACACAAAAAAAAGAACGCGAAAGCAATTTGACGCTGCTCATGCGGTTCTAAAGTGCCCCGATTATTGCAGCACAGTGATGCGGGTTAACCTAAATTAACACGCCAGCAAATAAATCACAATTTGAATAATGACACGATGAAGTGCCCTCTTTAACGAACTTTTAACAAACGAGGACAGGCTTTTGTCGGTGCAGTGGTAAGGGGAAAGATATTTTATGTGCGTTCTTTTGATTTATTTTGGAAAAGATGGTTTACAGAAGCTGTTCTTATTTCTTTCAAAAAGAAGCTTTACAGAGGCTGCTTCTACGTCTTTATTGACTGGATGTAATATTTTCAGCTGATTTAGCTCTATCCTGAAATTTCAGGCAGGTGTACTTGATATCACTTAATTGACTTATTCTGCAGATTCTCGGCAACTACTTCGCAATATTAGGAAGGATATCTTGAATAGCGTCGTACAAACCCACCGAAAGCTGAAAAGAAAACAATAAACTTACATAATGTATAAAAAATGTGTTTGGAATTTAGTTTGCTGGTAACACCACTGGCAGCAGTTTTTGAGTCTATACCACTGCACATATTGACATGGAGACATTATGGTTGCCTCTTGCAAGGCTCGTATTTGTGGCTATTCTCTACTTTAATACAATCAACGCCTGCCATTAGAAGGTATTTAGAAAAAAATTAAATACAATAAATATTCTCCACTATAGCATACAACAAATGAGACAGCTGCTACTCATAAAGTATGCAGATTTGTCTCGTCTGAACCATTTTAGTTTTGTAGATTTGCCGCAAGAAATGAATAAGAATCATAATTTAGAAGCAGTAGGTTCTGAAATAAGCCAGTTTTTTTTTCCGCCATCGAGAGTTGGAGAAACAATTGCCTGAAAACTATTCTTTCGAATCAGCACGTAATGGTGAACAGATCTGATATTTTACTTCAACTGAGAAGCAATAATATAACTACTTCGCTTGATGAGCGAAGTCATTCTTTTTTTGCATTTACACGCACACGTCGTGGGCTGATATCTTCTGTTCCCTCCTTCATGTGAGAAGCAGAGAACAAATAGGTCAGATAAGTACAGGAACGTTCTTTTTCAAAAAGCGCAGGCTGATATTTTTATTTGTTTCGGTGTGCTATTTTCTACGTAGAACACCTGGCCCGAAAAAAACCATAATTAGAGGCATTATTGGTCACTGTTTCGCCCATTAAAAGGTTTCAAAAATTACTTTTCTTTAGAGATCTCAATAACACGAGATATTAAAATTTCGTGCATGTCTCCATGCTGTCAAACAACAAAGAATGCCTCTGCACCTTAAGAAATATTTCATGGTGGACTGCATCAGTGGAGATAACGTACAGCCGCGCTAATATTGCCCACCACTTCAAAGAGCTGCATGAAAACTTCGAAATGATGATGCAGGCTCTGCATAACATGCCGAGAGAAAGGCACTCGTTGTACATTGACTCAGCCTCGAATATCTTTAAAATGTGACACTTTTGGTTGGCGAATAATACGATGCTCTCATGCTCCTGACGGAAGACCTTATACAGCGTATTTATGATCAAATGTTTGAAGCAATAAGCTCTTCTAGTGATTCTTGTTGTAAAATATTACCACTTACGAAAAAAATCAAACAACGGGTAATTTTAAAAGATACCTTCAACTTGGACTGTGTATACCCTTCTCTGTTAGTGTTGAAATCATTTATGTTTTTAAAGGCTAGATCTTTGCAGATACGTACTCATACAATTGATCGTGGTGTTGTTAACATCAAAGACACGTTTTCTAAATTACCAGAGAATCCTGACAGTAAAGAGAGAGAGAGAGAGAATAAGGACAAAGGCGGAGAGGTTAACAGGGGCTGACCCGGTAGCTACCCTGCATGAGAGAAAAAAGGAAGTCCCGAAAGGCACTTAAAGATGCTTTGCGTTTTCTCGTGTACAGTATACAATATGCTGGTAAGAATTGAATTGAGTTTATTTTTATGGTCACTCGTTTTTAGGAGATCAGCAAAAAAGTTTGAACTTGCAAATTTTCCTGATTTTCACTTGACACACACGTACATCAAAACAGCCACTTTTCAATAGCATTTGATGCTTCTCATATTTAGAGTTGTCATGTCACTAAAGTGTCAGCTGTGCATGTATGCGCAAAACTCAGCATAGCGCTTGTTAAGCTAATGCCCTGCCACGCTGGTCTAGTGGCTGAGGTACTCGGCTGCTGATTCGCAGGTCACGCGTTCGAATTCCGGCTGCAGCGGCTGCATTTTCGATAGAGGTGGAAATGTTGTAGGCCCGTGTGCTGAGATTTGGGTGCACATTAAAGAACTCTACGTGGTCGAAATTTTCGGAGCCCTCCACTGTGGCGTCTCTCATAATCATGTGGTGGTTTTCGGACGTTAAACACCACATGCCAATCAATCAGAGAAATAGCAAATTGAGTGGGAGAAGGAGGATACACTTGTCAAGATTACCTCAAGTCAACAAGTTGACTTCAATTCTTTTGTAAAAGCGAGGCAACGCTTGTATTCGCTACTCAAATCGCTCTTTCTCAAGCAACAAGTCTGTTTAATAAAAATGCACCCAAAGACATCTTTTAGAGACGTGACAGGTCTGTTCGATATTCAAGCCTGTGTGTGTCTAAACTAACAAGATTGCGTCCCACCATACGCCGCTGTGCTATAAGGAAGGAAGTTGTGAAATGACCGGGTGGTAATTTTCTCTGCCGCCCGCTTGACAGAGATTCCCAAGAACGTCGAAACACTCCTCCCGCCCCCCCCCCCCCCCTTCAGATCCATCCTCACTGCTGAAGTTTGGGAGCATGGAAATAAGCTGTCAGAGGTTTAAAGTCGAACGACTTTGCTTGTTTTTTTAGTAGTTTCTTATTTTTGCTATTTTCCTGTTCTCAGTGTGTCGTCGCATCTTAGTACGCCATGTCTCGCGTTTGAAGTACTCTGTTCACTATAGGTATACAGCTAGGCACCATGGATACACCAAAGTAAAATAGGCTACTTTCAATGTGCCGCGTGCTGTCGGGAACGTCATGTTGTTTATACTTCCTTCAACACAATAGACTCTCTGTCCGGCAAACGAGACGGCTTTCTCTTTGAAGGAAAGGGCGGGCGCAAATTTAATGAATAGTTCTGAGAGTTTAAATCAATGTTTTTTTTTGCTTACCTTATTATGTTATAAGTATAGCGTTTAAAAACATAGGAGAAAATGCATCAACCCTTACAAGCACAGCTACAGCGGATGCTGATTCCACGTGGTGTATACAGATTTGAGCTGCGAACAGCGGTTAAAGGGGTGCAGTAGGTGCTGCGTCTCAACACTGATGTAGTCGCAACGTCTTCATTATAGACTCCACCATCCTTCTGATCAATTTTTTACACCTAATTATATCTTTCCGATATGAGGACAAAACCTGTTTCTTACGGCTCATTTTACTACTCACGAAACGAGTTGCATGAAATTGCCGAAGCTGCTTTCAAAGGCGAAATGAACAATGTAGGCCAACGGTTTGGCATTTTGCTGAGACTCCCCCGCGGTAAGTTTTGTGGGGTTCTCACCGTCTTGCCCCGATTGCCAGAATTTTGCATTGCATGAGAACTCGCAAAAACATGTATCGGTACAAGTAACAATAAAGAGTCAGGCTAACAACTCAGTCTACATGGGCACCATGTGTGCCATTCACCTTTCAGAGTTACCCGCACCGGCTCTGCCATCCACACGCCCACACACCCCGTTAGGTTTGTCTCCAATTCGCGGCGGTGGACACTTTTTTGGAGTACCTGTGACACGAGGGAACCCCTACTGCGCAGCACATGCACTTATCGGTTAGCGATACGCGTGAATACTACATTTGTCAGAGTAGACCGCGGAGATGCTACGGACCATGATGCATGCCGACGCAGACCTGCGTATCAGACCTGCAGCTCCGGCCAGACAAATCTCGTTTGAATAGCAGCTGCCCGCAGCAAATTAGCTACAGTTGGGATAGATTCCCCGAATAAATGTGTTATGTCTTCGCTTTCTCGTTGATACTCGCAACACAAATGAACATGAGAGGGCGCTTCGGAGTCGCAGCATGGCGGATTCATGGAGGTCACCGCATCCGCTGTCGTTGACGCAAATAATGAGTTAACACAAATAATGAGTTTTCTGCAGTGTGACGACACTTCGTGCTGCTTTGTAGAAGGGGAGCGGGTAGTTGACGCGGAGCGTCTTATTTTAGTCGGCACCAGTGGTCCCGCAAGCGCGAGCGGCGTTCTTGAAGTGGTTGCGTTGTGTGTATAATGCACATGGCACACAGCGTCTCTGTGAAATTTGTTTACATACTTCGTGCACCACAGTGACATGTAGTCACTGGATACAATGGTCATTTAATAGGTTAGAGTTAACAAGTTAACATTGGTGCCTCATCTGGAAAGAAGAAATCTGCTTGGCGGTTCGTTTTTTCTTCACGGGCGGCATCATCCTACCGGGCTCCTACCATGTACGACTGGCGCTTCGATTCTTTGGACCTCAGTACGCAGCTTGCCTATAATGCCGCTAGGTGCTGCATGAATTGCTGGCGTCGCGAATTGCTCTTATTATATATATTGTAAGACAGTAGCAGCGTTGGAGTCTCGATGGCGTTTATTAGGCCGAATCACCTGATCAATACTTCGAACGAAGACAACGTTTTTTCGTGATGATGATTATATACAGATGAAGAAGATCAAGGTCAAACGTTGTTAATATTGTGCTTACACTAATTTCCCCCTCTCGCGGAAGCGGCCAATTAGGCCGCTGTTTATGACGGTGGTGTACGGCGCACGAATGGTTTTAAGCGCGACACATGTACAACCTCCGTACCACGAAAACGGCCGTCGGAATGCATAACAGGGGTTACTCGGTAGTTACCAGGAGACGTCTGCTCGACTATGGTGTAGGGGCCGATGAAACGTGAATGAAACTTATCACACAGGCCGGGAACCCGCGTTGGGGTCCACAACAGTACTTAGTCTCCAGTATTGAAGTGAACTACGTGGTGGACGCCATCGTAGCGAGTATTCCGCTCTTGTTGGCTTGCCTCTGTATTGAGGTGGGCGCTTCGGCGACAATCGGCCAGGCGAGAGATTAAGTGCTCCCTCGATGACGATGACGAGTTCACAGAGACGTCAAAAAAAAAGAGATGTCAAGCAGAGATGCTGGTTGACGGCCATAGACGAGAAATAATGGGGAATAGCCCGTGGTGCGCTGCGTAGCGGTATTGTACGCAAAAGTCAAGAATGGCAAGATGGTATCCCAGTTGGTGTGGTCGGCGTTGATATACATAGATATCATGTCGGTCAAAGTTCGATGGAAACGCTCTGTGAGGCTGTTAGTCTGGGGATGGTAGCTGGATGTCGTCTTATGAATCGTATTACATGTGTGCAGGACTTGTTCGAGTAGTTTCGAGAGAAACGCCTTGTTGCGATCGCTCAATAAGATGCGTGCTGCACCACGTCTTAGAAAGATTGCCTCCAGAAAAAATGTGGCAATGTCCTCTGCTGATCCTGAAGGAAGTGCAGCTGTTTCGGCGTACCTTGTTAAGTGGTCAACTGCTGTGACAATCCAGCGCTGGCCGCTAGCTGATATTGGTAGCGGTCCGTAGAGGTCAATACCAATACCATCGAAGGGAGCGTCAGGTCACGGAAGAGGTTGTATAAGACCGGCCGGGGAGGAAGTGGGTCGCTTGCGGCGTTGGCATGGCGAGCATGACTCAACTTATCGCGCTACGCAGTTGGAAAGCCCAGGCCAGGTAAAACGACTGCGGATGCGTTCATAGGGTTTTTGAAAACCGAGATGACCAGCCTTAGGGTCATCGTGAAACGCCTCCAAAATCTGCGCCCTTAGGGAACGAGGAGCAACAGGAACCCAGCGCTGTCCTTTGGGGTGGAAGACAAAGCGGTAAAAGATTGAGTTTTCAGTCTTGAAGTTCCGCAGCTGTCGATGGGCGCGGGCGTTGGGAGGACGAGGGGAGCCTTGAAGGCGCTGCATTAGAGAGCGACAGTAAATGTCGCTGCGTTGGTGGTATGCAAACGTCTCGTTGCCGAAGGTAGAAAGAAAATCGACAGCGGCGAGTGAATGAACTGACGGAGACATTTTGATGGGTTTACTCACAGTTGGCGACAGGCCAGGAGTGCCTGATGAGGATTGTAAAGGACAGCGGCTAAGGGCATCGGCATCGTTGTGTTTCTTGCCGGATTTGTAGTTAACGTCAAACTCGTATTCTTGGAGACGAAGTATCCAGCGACCTAGACGTCCAAACAAATTTTTCAACATCGACAACCAGCACAAAGCGTGGTGGTCAGTGACGACGGTAAAGCGGTGGCCATGAAGATATGGTCGAAACTTCTGGATGGCCCAGACAACGGCGAGACACTCCTGCTCGGTGATGATGTAGTTTTTGTCTGCTGCTGTGAGGGTGCGACTAGCGTATGCGATCACACGTTCGTCATAACGCTCTGTTCATTGCAAAAGTACAGCGCCGAGTCCGTGTCCGCTGGCATCAGTATGGAGGAGAGTGGGTGGCGGCGTTATCGAAATGACAAAGCGTGAGGGCACGTTTCAAGGTGTCAAAAGCCATTTGGCATTCGTCCGACCATACGTATGACGCTCCCGAAGAAATAAGTTGGTGAAGTGGTGCAGCAATAGTGGCGAAGTCTCGTATAAAGCGCCGGAAGTACGACGCAAGGCCAAGAAAGCTTCGGAGCTCTTTGACGCGTTGAGGCACCGGGAAGTGAAGAACGGTGGTAATCTTGTCGAGATCACGCCGGATTCCATCTTTGCTGACGAGATGTCCGAGTACATTAATACTGTTACGTGAAGGTACACGCGATACTAGGCGTTTTAAGATATATTTACACCACGCCAACGAGCAAGCCAAGATGGAGAACAAGAGCTGAAGATGATGATCCTTTTTACCCTGGCGCATACCCACAAAGGGGGCCCTACACCAAAATCATGTCGTCTTTCTCCGCGCCTATATAACCGCTTTTGTGGGACATTGTCTCATAACATAACCCCAGGGTGCTGAAGCACTGTCTCGGTGCTTTCTATGATGTTGCCGAGTGGTAAAGCTTAAGGCGAGATACGTGAACAATGTCTGTATATATTGAAGGGGAGGAGCAGGAAGACTCGAGCGGGGCTATCTCGTAGGTCACATCTGTCACCTGGCGCAATACGCAGTAGGGTCCCGAGTAGCGGGAAATCAGTTTTTCAGAAAGTCCAACGCGCCTGGTCGGAGTCCACAATAGCACAAGAGAACCCGGAGTAAAGGAAACTTGGCGATGATGGGAGTTGTAACGGTGCCGCTGCTGATCTTGCGATGCTAAGAGGCGCTGACGGGCAACTTATCGTGCTTTTCGAGCTCTGGTGATAGCATCGCGGGCGTATTCGGTCGTCGAGTCGACGGCTGTCGGAAAGATGGTGTCAAACGGTAAAGTTGGATCACGGCCAAACACGAGATAGAAAGGTGAAAATCCAGCTATATCGTGGCGGGAGGAATTATAGGCGAACGTAACAAAGGGCAGTGCAACGTCCCAGTCCTGGTGGTCGGACGATACGTACATGGCGAGCATATCGGTCAAAATCCGGTTGAATCGCTCAGTCAGTCCGTTAGTTTGCGGGTTGTAGGCTGTCGTAAATTTATGTTTTGTCTCGCAGGAGCGAAGCATGTCATTGATTACTCGGTAAAGGAAATAGCGCCCACGATCTGCGAGGAGTTGGCGTGGTGCGCCATGAAGAAGTATGATGTTGTACAGAAGGAAATCAGCGACGTCTGTGGCACAGCTGGTTGGTAGAGCCCGTGCAATGGCGTATCGCGTTGTGTGATCCGTCGCAACAGCTATCCACTTATTCCCAGAAGTGGACGCAGGGAAAGGGCCCAGGAGGTCAAGACCAAGTCGAAAGAATGGATCAAAGGGAACGTCAAGGGGTTGGAGGAACCCAGCAGGGCTCACCGAAGGTTTTTGCTGGCGTTGACACTGGTCGCATGAGGTGACGTAGCTGCGGACCAACCGATAAAGACTGGGCCAGTAAAATCGACGCTGTACACGGTCATACGTCCGAGACAGTCCGTGGTGACCGGCAGTGGGAGCGTCGTGAAGCTGGCTGATGACGCTCGCACGTGAGTGGAAAGGTACCACAAGGAGCAGTTCGTGTCCATCAGGGTGGACGTTGTAACAGTACAATGTGCCATCCTTGAGCACGAACAATTCAGTAGACGGATCGGGTGCTGCAGAATGAAGCTTCTTGATAATGTTACGTAAAACAGGATCTCGGCACTGTTCCTCCCGGATGTTGCTTAAAGCGGAGAGAGACAGGACACATGGCGCTTCATCGAACGCCTCAGGTGGGTCCACTGGATTCCGAGATAAGCAATCAGCGTCATGGTGTAAACGGCCAGATTTGTAGGACACCGAGTAGTTATACTCTTGGAGTCGTAATGCCCATCGACCAAAGCGCCCAGTGGGGTCCTTCAAGGATGCGAGCCAGCAAAGTGCGTGGTGATCGGTTGTGACGGTGAAATGTTGACCGTCTAAATAGGGCCGAAATTTTGCTACTGCCCAAACGAGAGCAAGGCATTCCCTTTCAGTGATTGAGTGGTTTCTTTCCGCCTGTGAGAGGAGACGGCTGGCAAAGGCGATAACGCGGGCGCAGTCGTTTTGATGCTGGACCAAAACAGCACCAACTCCGTCACCACTGGCATCGGTGCGGACTTCTGTAGGGGCGGCTTTGTCAAAATGGGCCAGAACAGGTGGTTCTGTTAGCAATGCAATAAGTGTAGAGAACGCCGTAGCCTGCACAGCACCCCATGTGAATGAGACATCTTTTCTCAGTAAGTTTGTGAGAGGACGGGCTACTTCGCATAGTTGTTCACAAAACGTCGAAAGTACGAGCACAGACCGAGAAAGCTGCGGACTTCCTTGGTGCAGGTCGGAATGGGGAAGTTCCCCACGGCTCGCACTTTATCGGGATCAGGGCGTACACCAGAGGAGTCGACAAGGTGGCCCAACATGGTTAGTTGCTGGCGTCCGAAGTGGTACTTTGACGAGTTCAGTTGGAGACGGGCATTGCGAAAATCTGCCAGTATTGAGGATAGGCGGTCGAGGTGTGTCTCAAAGGTCGGAGAAAAGACGATAACGTCGTCAAGGTAACATAGACAAATTGACCATTTGTACCCACGCAAAAGAGAGTCTATCATCCGCTCGAAGGTGACCGGAGCGTTGCATAACCCGAAGGGCATGACTTTAAACTGGTAAAGACCATCGGGCGTGACAAAAGCGGTCTTTTCGCGGTCCATGTCGTCGACAGCAATTTGTCAGTACACAGATCTTAGATCAATGGGCGAAAAATACTTGGCGCCGTGAAGGCAATCCAGGGCGTCGTCTATGCGCGGTAGCGGGTAGACGTCTTTTTTTAGTAATCTTGTTCAGATGTCGGTAGTCAACACAGAATCGCCAAGTGTTGTCCTTCTTTTTGACAAGAACTACAGGGAAAGCCCATGTACTACATGATGGCTCAATTATGTCTCTGGCATAGGTCGGCACTTTGAGAGACTACTCACTCGTACTCACTCACCACAATTTTTTCAGCCTTCACCCTCACTCACGTTCATACTCACGTCTACTCCCACTGATAGGCCCTCACTCACGTTCATACTCACGCCTACTCGCACTCATGAGTACTCACTAACGTTCATGCTCACTCCTTCTCACACTCAAAGTACTTACTCACGTTCATACTGACGCCTACTCATCTCACTCCTACTCACTCACGTTCATACTCACTCCTTCTCACACTCAAAGTACTCACTCACGTTCATACTCACTCCTTGTCACACTCAGAGTACTCACTCACGTTCATACTAACTCCTACTCACACTCATGAGTACTCACTCACGTTCAAACTCACTTCTACTCACACTGAAAGTACTCATTCACGTTCATACTCACTCTTACTCATACTCATGAGTACTCACTCACGTTCAAACTTACGCCAACTCACACTCTAGGCCCTCACTCACATTCATACTCACGACTACTCACACTGATGAGTACTCAATCATTTCATACTCACCACTACTCACACTTGTGAGTACTCACTCACGTTCACACTCACGCCAGCTAGCACTCATAGGGCCTCACTCACGTTCATACTCACGACTACTCACACTGATGAGTACTCACTCATGTTCATACTCACGCCTACTCACAGTCACGCACGTTCATACTCACGCCTACTCACACTTATTGTTCATGGCTCACGTTCATACTCACGACTACTCACACTCTTAGAGAAACACGGACTGCTGGGCGAGTTGGTAATTCATATTAACTGAGGTGCGCGAAAAATTGAAGTACAAAAGGAAGACACTTCGAAACAGCGCGCCGTGTCCAGGTGTCTCCTTTTTGTACTTCAATTTTTCGTGCACCTCAATTCAGACTCATAGTTACTCACTCACCTTCATACTCACACCTGCTCAAGATCGTAAGCCCACACTCACCTCCACACTCACATAAGAATTCACCTTCATACTTACGCCTACCAATACTCAGGCGCACTCACCCACGTACTTTTACATTCGCATACTCATCATCATCACAGCAGGACAAAGGCCTCTCCCCTGTTCCGCCAGTCAACTCGGTTCTTTGCTTGCTGTTGCCACTGCATACCCGCAAACTTCCTAATCTCATCTGCCTACCAAACTTTCTCTCCCCTTTTCCCGCTTTCCTTCTCTTGGAATCTACAAAATAACCGGCAGAAAACGAAAGTAATGAACAACAACCTCGAACGAAAACAGCGCTTTGAGATAGGTGGCAGTGCACTTGAAGTTAGAAAAGGTATATACGTCTACTTAGGACAGGTAGTACCTGTGGAGCCGAGCCACGAGACTGAAGTAACTAGAAGAATAAGAGTGGGGTGGAGAAGATTCGGCAAGCATTCTCAGCTCATGGCTGGTAGATTGTCACTATCTCCTCAAGACGAAGGTATATAACAGCTGCATCTTGCCGGTACTTACCTACTGAGCAGAAACCTGGAGGCTTACAAAAAGTGTTCAGCTTAAATTGAGGGCGATGCAGAGAGCGATGGAAAGGAAAATAGCAGTTGTAACCTTAACAGTCAAGAAGAGAGCAGAGTGGATCAGGGAACAAACCGGGGTTAAGGATATCATAGTTGAAATCAAGAAGAAGAAATGGACATGGGCCGGGCATGTAGTGCGTAGGCAGGATAACAGCTGGTCATTAAGCATAACTGACCGGATTTCCAGAGAAAGCAAACGGGTTAGGATGAGACAGTAAGTTAGGTGGGCAGATGAGATTAGGAAGTTCACGGGTACATAATGGCAGCAGCAAGCACAGGACCGAGTTGAGTGGCAGTTGATGGGAGAGGCCTTTGTCCTGCAGTGGACGTTGTGAGGTTGATGATGAATATTAACATTGAGGTTGCGTTACGTGTACTCAGGTTACTCAAGCAACAATCGAGCTTAACAATTGTCGCTTTCTTTTAGGGTCGGTAGGCTCGACAAACAGGCAATGACTCAGTGCAATTACGACGCACCTGCACATTCATTTGTGTGCCATGACGCGTGGTAGACGCTGAGACATCGGTTAGAATCTCAGTAATGTGTTAGAAGCACTCAAAACGCGCTTTCGTAGGCTACGACGCACGCGCGCGAAATAGAGACACTCTCGACAGCGACAGTATACTACACAGCCGCCGCTATGATTACCCGCCAGAACCCAAGACGTTGCCATGCCATCCGGCTCGGCCGCTTCGTTCGTTCCAGTGCCCCTAGCCCCTTCTGACTGCACTAGCGGGACAGGCGGGCGCTGGGGCCTCGCCGTCACGTCGGTGCCGCGGCCAGCCCGGCCGCCCGGCCACTGGTAGGTGTTCTGTGGCCCGGCGCGCCCGTCGAGACGGCGCCGCCCCTCTGCCTCGCCTTCAGATGGAATGCGTTGCGTACGGCAGTTTTGCATTCGAGAAATTGTGCGCATCTTCGGAGATGTTTTCCTTCCTCTGTGGGTCGCGATCACGCGGAGACTTCGTTGGCTCCGTGCAGGCACTGACGATTGCAGGGGGCCTTATGGATCTGCGGACGCCGTTAACGTTCATTGGCAGTGTTCGTACGCAGGGTTATTGCGGGCAGCCGAATGAAACGGTAAATAACGAGTTGCGTTATGTGTGTTTTTGTACTAGCCCGCGTTATGTGAATGATAGAATAAATTATCAAGGGTCATTCGGCGCTTATTGCACATTGTGTCTGCACTGTTAAAGGCATAATAATCCGCCGAAAAGTGAAGCGAGGGTAGAGATTGAAACGGCGATGCGAACAGGGTCCGATTACGCTATCGCATACTATACTATTGACGGCAAAGCTCAACCGTCCACCAAGCTTTCCTTTTTTTTTCTTAATGGGGCACTGAGAAGGCGAAGTTTGCACACAGCTTCGCGCTTAAGAGGTCATGAGATTACTTAAGGTTGTCGTTCAAGGCAACCTTCACTTGAGGGACAACGCAGAGATAGAAACTGCAAAATCGCTGTGCACAATGTGCGTAGCGCACACAATGTGCTTTCTTTTGCGGGCCATTTCAGCGCTTTTTTTTGTCGCTTGCGCAGTGTATTTCTTTTTTCTGAACTGGCTCGCGCGGCGATTTTCGTTAAAAGGCTTCTCAAGACCTTGTTGTTTTACATGTATAATCAGCGCGTTGCGTAGACTGAAGCGCAAGAGGTAAGTGCAGCAAGAAGGGTAGCTATAGGTACAGGCAGTTCAAAGTTATTCAGCCTAGAAAATTCAAATTACAATAAAATGGACGGCTACCCTCAACACGAGTTTTGCGCGGTCACCTCGCCCCACCTCCCCCCATCTGATGTAGGATGGCTCCCCCAGTTTCCAAACTAACTGAAGGCTTTTACGTACAAGAAGCTTGCATGCCATAGTGCCCGTTAATTCCAACGTGGACGCCGTTGCGATGTTTAAAAATATTTATCACACTCATAGTAACTCACTCATGTTCCTACTCATTGATACTCACACTCACAGCAACTCACTCACCTTCGCAGTCAAGTCTACTTACACTCATGAGTACTCACCCACGTTCGTACTTACTCCTACTCACATTCATGAGCTCTCACTGACTCCTAATCACACTGATGAATACTCACTCACGTTCATACTAACGAATACTCACACTCATCAGTACTCACGCGTGTTCAAACTCCTACTCACACTCATGAGTACTCACTCACGTTCATACTCTCTCCTTCTCACACTCAGAGTACTCACTCACGTTCATACTTACTCCTACTCACACTCCAAGCTCTCACTCATTCCTACTCACACTGATGAATACTCACTCACGTTCATACTCATGGAAACTCACACTGATGAGTACTCACTCACGTTCAAATTCACATCTACTCACACTCATGAGTACTCACTCACGTTCATACTCACTCTTACTCACACTCACAATACTCACTCACGTTCATACTCGATTCTACTCACGCTCAGAGTACTCACTCACATTCATACTCACTTATACTCACACTCAGAGTAGTCACTCACGTTCGTACTCACTCCTAATCACACTCAGAATACTCATTCACGTCCATACTCACTCTTACTTATACTCATGAGTACTTACTCACGTTCTACTCACTTCTACTAATACTTATCTGTACTCACTCATACTCACACTCACCATGTTCAAATGGGTACGAATGAGTGTGAGTGAGTGTACTCATGAGTGAGTATGCCGAGCTATGGTCTCTGGCGAGCATTTTGTCGACTTCCACTTGAATTATGTGACGCTCGTTTGGAGATACGCGGTATGGTCACTGATGGACAGGGGAGGCATCGCCGGTGTCAATGCGGTGCTTTACAGGAGTGGTTTGACCAAGCGGATGATTACAAAAGTCAAATACGTCCCAGTATGACTCAAGGACGTGAAGGAGTGCGTCAGCTTGAAGCGGCAAAAGGTCTGGCGTGATCATTTTTTTAACGTCAGCGCTTGCTTGCGAAGATCGAGAATGCGTGTAGCTACAATGTCCAGCATCATTAGAAGATAGAGCTGAGATGACGCATTCGTCAGAGGGAGTCAGCATGGCGAGGGCGATTCCACGCGGGAGCACTTGTGGACACAGAGCAAAGTTGAGCACCGGAATGAAGACGCGGTTTGCACGTAACTGAATAACATTGTGTGGTAAGGTAACACTGTGAGTCAAAAGAATGGATGTAATGGGCACGAGCACATAGTCGCCATCGGATACAGGGTGTGAGGGCATTACGGTGATGCAGGTCACAGTTTGCGGTGACAAACGGACATGCTCAGCAGAGCACATACGAGCTTGGCGTGGACTGGGCGGTTCAATCGGACACGGTAGGTGAAGTTGCACAGTACCAGCTGAGCAGTCGATGAGAGCTGAATGAGTGGACAAAAAGCCAAGACCGAGGATAACATCATTGGTGCAATAAGAGAGAACAGTGAAGAGAACTGAAGTTAAGTGGCCGGCGATAGTGACGCGTGCAGTACAGACGCCAATAACAGAAGCCGTACCACCATTAGCAACACGAACACTGCGTGAAGGGGCTGGAGTAAGGACTTTCTTCAAGCGGTTACGAATGTGCAAGCTCATCACAGAAATATGGGCGCCAGTGTCCACCAAGGCATTAACACATAAACCTTCCACGTCAACGTCGATCAGGTTCTGATTGGTCGGCAGCGTCAAGAGAGGAATTGGAGAGCAAGTCGTATCAGCAGCGTCACCTCCAGGAGCTGCAGCCATCAGTTTTCCGAGGAAAACCACCGGGCAGAGGATGGGGACGGGGAACGGGGTGGCGGTGGAGACCGGGAAAATCTACGTCGAGGTGAAGGTGAGCGACTGTACTGGGCAGTGGTCATAGTGGTCGGATCGTAATTAGCTAAGCCATCACGCCGTTGTAGTTCCTCGCCATAGAGACGGGCTGGTGAGTGAAGGTTGGATAAGCTTGAGTTTGCCCGATACGGTGAGGTCCACGTGCTCCGGCATTGGCGGGAAATGTGTCCCACTCATTCACATCGAAAGCAAATCGGCTTGTCTTCAGGCGTCCTCCACGCATTTGGGTCACGGTTACGCGGAGCAGGGCGGCGATAAAGCTGTGGGTGGCTGGATGTAGATGAACTGACAGCGTCGGGACGGTGCACAGAACAGACCGTGTGAATACCCGCGTTGGCTAGTTCTTAGCGAACAACTGTGTGTATTAGCGATATGGTCGGCTGAGGATCACTCGATGCTAGCGCTCTCAAGGGTGCGGGCGATATGGCCTCGATTTCGTGACGTACGATTCTCGTGATGTCACCAGAGTGTGAATTGGGCTGGGTCGCTATACGAAGATCCTCGCAAGTTGACGCTGCAGCAGTGTTGGGGAGGCGCGTAAAGTGTGGACAATTCGCCGAGTTTTAGCCTCTTGAAAGCGTTGGCACTTCAAGATAACATCTTGCATGGTGGAACAGCCTTTGCACCCTAGGAGGTTAAATGCAACGTCTGCGATGCCCTTGAGCACGTGCACTACCTTGTCTGCTTCAGCCATGGTTCGGTGAATTTTACGGCATAGGGTCAGCACATCTTGTATATACGCCAGGTAAGATTCCGTGGACGTCCGAACACGTGTGCCAAGTTCTCTCCTAGCGGCCTGCCTGCAGCCAGCAGATTAACCAAACAACTCGCGTAACTTGGTCTTGCATACGTACTAGCTCGTGATCGCATCCACGTTGTTGTTAAACCATGCCTTGGCCGTTCCTTGCAAATAAAAAATGACGTTTGCCAGCATCAAGGTTGGGTCCCACCTGTGATTTTCGCTGACGATCTCGTGGAGTTTAAGCCATTCATCCACGTCCTCGCCTTCCGAATGCAGGAACAGCGCAACCTAGAAGTAGTTACTTCGTAACTATGGAAGCGAAAAAAACAAGGACAGAAAAGAGCGCTGACTTTCAACAAAGATTTAATATCGGAGTGGTGTACATATATAGGCGAAAAATGAGAAAAATGGGCATGCGTAGAAGGGTGCAGGAACAACTACTGCGATACAATGTCAGCAAAACTTTCCTGCACCCTTCTACGCATGCCCATTTTTCTCATTTTTCGCCCATATATATGTACACCACTCCGATATTAAATCTTTGTTGAAAGTCAGCGCTCTTTTCTGTCCTTGTTTTTTTTTTTCGCTTCCGTAGTTACGAAGTAACTACTTCTGGGTTGCGCTGTTCCTGCATTCAGTTATGTCCTACCAACTTGCCCAAGCTTCCACGCCTCGCCTTCCGTTCCCGAAAAGTTGCCGGGATCGCGGGGTGGAGCGGCCACGAGAAAAAGAGGGGAGGTCGGCGCCGTTGATGCATTGGGCGCGGCAGTTCACGAAGCGTTGCTGCCGGTGGACATGTCGGAAGCAGCGAATAGGCGTCCGCTGCGTAACTCCGTCGTGCTTTGTAACCCAGAACCTTCCACCAAAATGTTACGTGAAGGTACACGCAATACTAGGCGTTTCAAGATATATTTACACCACGCCAACGCGCAAGCCAAGATGGAGAACAAGAGCTGAAGATGGTGATCCTTCTTACCCTGGCGCATACCCACAAAGGGGGCCCTACACCAAAATCATGTCATCTTTCTCCGCGCCTATCTAACCGCTTTTGTGGGACATTGTCTCATAACAATACTTTTGCTAGCAAAGTGGCACTTCTTGGTGTTGAACTGAAGGCCAGCAGCTGCGAGACACGTCAGAATTTCATCTAGGCGCTGAAAGTGCTGTTCGAATGTTGAAGAAAATATGACGATGTCGTCAAGGTAATATAAGCATGTTTTCCACTTAAGGCCCCGCAATACAGTGTCTATCAGTCGTTCAAACGTTGCTGGCGCATTGCAGAGGCCGAAAGGCATGAAGTTAAATTCGTAAAGTCCGTCGGGTGTGGCAAAGGCAGTTTTTTCCTTGTCATCCTCGTGCATTGAAATTTGCCAATAACCTGAGCGCAGGTCAAGGCTCGAAAAATATTCCGCTCCTTGTAAGGAATCTAAGGCATCATCAATGCGAGGCAAGGGCTATACGTCTTTTCTGGTTACTTTGTTTAATGCGCGGAAGTCAACGCAGAATCGCACTGAACCGTCTTTTTTTCGTACGAGAACGACAGGTGACAACCAAGGGCTTGAGGAGGGGCGGATGATGTTTTGCTTGAGCATATCAGCAACGTGCTTGTCGATGATCTCGCGTTCGCTGGAAGAAACACGGTATGGTCGACGACGGACAATAGAAGTTCCGTCGGTGTGTATGCGATAAGCCACCGCAAAAGTCTGGCTTAGAGCAGTGGAATGTACGTCGAAAGAAAATTTATGCTTAGAAAACAACGCTAGTAGTTCGTCTGCTTGCGGGGGAGTGAGATCCGTGCTGATGGCATTGACGAGAGCTGCAGTAGGTGGAGCATCTGTTGGTATTGAACGTGATTCCACCAGACTGGTATCCGAAGCCACGACAGAGATAGGTTGTGTGTCCACGCTGAAAACTACAACAGTACCCATGGTCAGCAGAATCGGCTCATTGGTGATATTCAGTACTGCGAGAAATGCGCTGCCGTTGGAGAAGCGGACAAGACTTGATGAAAGTGCAATCCCTCTGGATAGAAAACGCGCTGATGGACTGACTAGGACGTCACTGTGGTCAATGGAGTCAGACATAACCGTGATAACGTGCTCGTGGTTAGGTGGCACAAGGAAGTCATTGGCTGTTCGTAGCCGGTCACGTGATAATGTCGGGGAAATATCATCCGTCTCTCGCATATGTATGAGTCGTTGTCGACAAGAAATGGAAGCAGCAGCATCAGAAAGAAAGTGCCATCCTAAAATAAGCATAAAAGCACAAGACGCCAGCACGGCAAACTGAATATGATGCCGTATTCCATCAATGAAAACTCTAACGGTGCACTGTGCTGATGGCCGTATCTGCGAGTCATTTGCGCTACGTAAGAGAGTGCCAGTATAAGGTGTGGTAACCTTACGTAGACAAGTACATAAATCCGCATGAATAACAGAAATAGCAGCCCCCGTGTCCACTAATGCCTGAACTGGTACCCCTTCCACATACACTAATAACAAGTCGGCTGGGGCCTCTGGAGGTCTTGGTGTTTGTTCGAGCGATGCAGATTTCCCTCCAAAAACTGCACCAGCTAGTTTTCCGAGTGGTAGTCAGAAGTAGGTGCAGCCGGTCTCAGAGGAGATGTTGAGCGTCGCAGAGGTGAAGGGTACCGGCGGTGTCCGGGATAGCAGGGGCGAGGTGTGGCGAGTGGAGAAGTCGGAGAGAAGGAACGTGTCGTAGGGCGTCGCTGGTACTGGTTCGGGGATGGCTCCGAATCCCTTTCGTAAACATCGTAGCCACGGTGGTCGTCCTGTTGGCGCTTGCGGCAAAATCGTGAAATATGGCCCCGAACGTCACAATAGTAACATATTGGGCGAGGCGAGTGCCAGGGGGCGTAGTGTGCTGGAGCTGTCACAGGCACTGGTACTGGCGCTTGGACAGGCGAGTGTGGTGCAAATGCTGCTACGTTGGACTGGGCAGGAACAGGATGCGCGTGCTGAACCAAGGCATGTGGCATGGCAGCGACTTGCGCATACGTCATGGGTGGTGTTGGTGGCGCCGTAGTGTTCGATGGGAGAGCGCCAGTCAAGGATGAGAACTCCTCTTTGGTGATGTCGCGCAGACCAGCAGATTGAGAGTGAGGCCGAGGGGCGGGTGCAGATGACAACCCTTGCGCTTGAAGTTCCTCGCGAATCAGAGTGCGAATCAGTGCGCGCATATCCGCATCCGAGGAAGGCCGGCTGTCACTGGCGTCTGGGTAGTCTGGGTGCAATCGAATGGCTTGGAGTTCATCAAGATGCTGACATGTCGTGATGACGTCCTCAACGGTGGTGGGGTATTTAACCGCCAGAGCATTAAACGCGACATGGCCTATCGCTTTGATGATGTGGCGAACACGATCAGCTTCTGTCATCGCCGAGTTCACGCGGTGGCAAAGGGCAAGGACGTCTTCAATGCACGAATTGTACAGCTCCCCGGGACGTTGGGCACGCCCATCGAGCTTTCGTTTCGGCACTTCGGAATGGATGTTCGGTTTCCCAAAAATCCTACGGACTTGTTGAGCAAAAGTAGGCCAATCCGAGAAACTGCTCTCGTGGTTAAAAAACCACGTTTTCGCGACATCGGACAGATAGAAGGCGACTTGACGAAGTTTTTGAGGCTCATCCCATTGGTTATAAACACTGACCATGTCGTATTCGTTTATCCATACCTAGACGTCGTCGCGTGGAAAACCAAGAATATGGGAGGGTTGCGCTGCCGGGCGTTGACGATCGACGCAGGAATGGTTTGTTGGACAGGGATGCTGGATGTTCCGGGCAGCGGTTCTTGAGCCATGACAGCGGACGGGGGAAGCAAGCGGTGACCTGAACGAAGCTCCAGGGGAACGTGACGTCGAAGAAGACTTGGATATCGAAGCAGCCTCCACCACTCTGTAAGACAGTACCAGCGTTGGAGTCTCGACGGCGTTTATTAGGCCGAATCGCCTGAACAACCCTTCGAACGAAGACGACGTTTTTTCGTGATGATGATTATATATAGATGAAGAAGATGAAGAACAAATGTTGTGAATATTGTGCTTAATATATATATATATATATATATATATATATACTGCATATGTAATTTGGGTATGAGCCTCTGGGTATAGCACGGAACAGGCAGATTAGAGAAAATGACGTTCAGCTAGCGAGATAGGCCTCCTGTTTACGACACCTTCAAGTCTACCGGTACGCCACAGTTGAATAAACACATTTTTAAACGTAACAGAATGGTCAATGTGTTGTGCCGAGCACCACGGTGCTGGGTACAACACATCGACGAACCACGGAGCCACCGCTGTTTGAACTTCGCCGGAGCCGTCGTCTTGACGGTCTGCCACCGAGAACAACTATCATGGCCGAGAGCTAAGGTCATGGCTTCTCAACCACGGAAAAGTCAGTGCCGGCTGCACCTCGGTATCAATATATGGAACCGCGCCCGTTCGCGGTTAGAGCAGGAAAAGATGTCGATGCGTGGCTGACAGATTACAAAAGGGTGCGCCGGTACAACTGCTGGGATCCCACCGACCAACTGGGAAATATCACGCTGTTTCTCATAGAAACCGCTCTGATGTGGTACAAAAACCATGAAGATTCCTTAACAACGTGGAATCGTTCCACCTAATAACTCAAGAAATGCTTCGGCGACCCTGATTAAAAAAGAAAAGTGCGGACTGCACGTTGGCTCAAACAGTTCAGACTCCTGGAAAAACGTGTGCCACCTACCTAGAGGAGGTTCTGCTGCTCTGCAAGATAAAAGATAACTTGCCGTGGACAGGAACAGAACCTGCGCTGGTTCGGTTCCTGCCCACGGCAAGTTATCTTTTCACCCACGTTTCTATCTTCACATTTACATTACAATTCAGTCTTTTACCTTCCCCTATACTTTCCTTGGCAATATTGTGTGTTAAATCTTATAATATTGTGTCAAAACACGGAAAAACGAGCCCTCAAGTATACACTTATTTCCCTTACTCATTGACGAGGGTCTCCTACTGGAGACTTGGTGCCCTAGGTTGTATACGAGGGAGTATTGGTCAACTACCAGCTCGTAATAGGTTCACGTGCTACGTGACGCCACACAGGCTCATAACGAGTGTGCCACACTTGCCGCCATGGCTACTGAGGGCACTGACTGACACTCCCACGTTTAAATTCACATTGTAATGATGAATGTAGTGGGTCATGCATAGCTCGGAAAACACATCGTCAGTGCTAAGCACGAGACTCTCGTGCCGGGCGTTATCGCTGCTTTCGCTGGTTAGGCTTACGCTCCTACCTAGTTTCAAATAACAGTTCTGACTGTCACAGTTCTCTATTATATTCGGTGGAGGTGCTGGGTATATACCCAATAAAGTGGCTGGGAGGATGGCCGCCATGGTAGCTCAGTGGTAGAGCACCGAACGCATTATTTGCCGGTTCGCTTCCTGCCCCTGGCAAGTTATCTTTTCACCCATTTTTTTCTTAACATTTACATTACAATTGGGTCTAAAAACTTCCCCATACTTTGCTTGGCATTATGACCCCCTTCCCATTCCCCCAGCATAGGGTAGCAAACTGGGCATGTGCCTGGTTTACCTCCCTGCCTTCTCTCTTGTTGTTCTTGTCCTCCTCCTCCGTTGTCTAATAAAAGTCATATATATATATATATATATATATATATATATATATATATATATATATATATATATATATATATATATATATAATATTGTTGAGACGTTTATTGGCGGACACTTGTCGACGATGCTTGACAGCGACGACAGTCAATGCGGGTACCGACTCTCTGCACGAGCTGCTCTTCCTTTTTGCTAAAAAAGGGCAACCCACTAGAAGGCGCTCAAGAGGACGACCCACTGTTCGAAGGCTTCGCCACAACTACCCCGGGTACGAAGAGGGAGCCGCCTGGCGACCTAACAGCTGGTTACTATGAGCGGGTCGTGAGGCTTTGAGGCGGTCCACGTTGACAATGTCGCGCCCTCGACGGCGCATGTCCGAAGATGGTTCGATGGGTTCGATCAAGTAATTTACAGGGGAAGTGCGTTCGACGACACGGTAGGGGCCTTCGTATTTGGGCAATAGTTTTGAAGATAGCCGGTTGAAGTGGTAGGGATCGAGAGCCAGACGAGCGCTCCAGGGAGGAACGTGGGCGCAGTAGTGCTGGTGTCAGCGCAAATGCCTTTTTGCCGCTCTTGATCATGCGCTGTAAAGGTCCTTGCAAGCTCTCGACACTCTTCAGCAAGCTTGGCTGTAGCTGAAATAGGCGCCCACTCTGACGGATCTGGCTTGTACGGAAGTATAGTGTCGATGGTGTGCGACGGGTGCCTTCCATATGATAAAAAGAAAGGTGAAAAGCCAGTAGTGCTCTGAGGGGCGGTGTTATATGCGTAGGTGACGAAGGGTAGAATGGAATCCCAATTTGTGTGATCAGTGGCGACGTACTTGGAGAGCATGTCGCCGAGCGTACGGTTGAAGCGTTCAGTGAGGCCATTCGTCTGCGGGTGGTAAGCAGCAGTTTTGCGGTGAACAACGTTGCACTCTTTGAGAATGGCTTCAACGACTTCAGACAGGAAGACGCGGCCTCGATCAATGAGCAGTTCCTGAGGTGGACCGTGCCGCAGCATGAATCGTTGGAGCAGGAAGGAAGCCACATCGCTGTAGCCGCGGGGAGAGCGGCAGTTTCGGCATATCGCGTGAGGTGGTCCACAGCAACACTGGCCCAGCGGTTACCAGCCGACGTTAGTGGAAGTGGCCCATACAAATCGATGCCAACGCGCCCAAACGGCCTGGCAGGGCAAGGTAGAGGTTGCAGACCCACCGGCGACGGGTGCGTTGAAGTTTTGCAGCGCTGACGTTCTATGCAGGAGCGAACGAATTTCTGCACATAGCGGTACATGCCGCGCCAAAAGTACCGTTGGCGAATGCGCTGGTAAGTCTTCGATACCCCGGAGTGCTCACATGGCGGATCAGAATGAAAGAATTCGCATATGTCAGAGCGCAGACTTCGGGGTATGACTAGTAGCCACTGGCGGCCGTCACCGTTGTAATTGCGTCGGTGGAGAAGGTCGTCGCGAACGGCGAAATGGTGGACTTGACGACGTCACGCGCGAGTGGATGGAGTGGACGGATTAATCAGCAAGTCTATCAGTGAGGCAATCCATTGATCCTTGCGCTGTTCAGTAGCAACGGCATGAATGCTAATGGAAGAAACGGCAAGGTGAGACGCTGAGTCATGGGCATTGTCGTAAGGCAAGGGAGAGCGTGACAGGGCGTCGGCGTCAGCATGTTGCCTTCCGTTGCGGAACAGCACGCGGATGTCGTAGTCTTGAAGGCGAAGTGCCCACCGGGCGAGACGGCCTGAGGGATCTTTCAATGATGACAACCAACATAGTGCGTGATGGTCGGTGACTACATCAAATGGGCGACCATGCAAATAAGGTCAGAACTTGGTAAGGGCCCAGACGATTGCCAGACATTCTTTCTCAGTGACGGTGTAATTAGTCTCGCCTTTTCTAAGCGTACGGCTTGCATACGCCACAACATATTCCGGGAACCCTGGTTTGCGCTGCGCAAGGACAGCGCCGAGACCGACACCAGTGGCGTCCGTGTGTACCTCTGTAGGGGCAGTAGGGTCGTAGTGGCGGAATATGGGAGGCGACGTCAACAAACGACGGAGCGTTGTGAATGCGTCGTCACACTGTGATGACCACGAATGGAGAGGCCCGTTACTACCGAGAAGCTTTGTCAGCGGCGATACGATGGACGCGAAGTTTCGGATGAAGCGCCGAAAGTAGGAACACAGTCCTATGAAACTGCGCAGTTCCTTGACGGATGTCAGCTTGGGGAACTCGGTCACTGCCCGAAGCTTGGCTGGATCGGGGAGAATTCCGTCCTTCGACACGACGTAGCCGAGTATTGTCAACTGGCGAGCTGCAAATCGGCACTTCTTTAGGTTCAGTTGCAGACTGGCGTCACTCAGACGCGTTAAAACATGCCGCAGGCGTTGAAGATGCGTGGAGAAGTCCGGAGCGAAAACGACGACGTCATCGAGGTAGCACAGGCACGTGTGCCATTTCAGGTCACGCAGAACGGTATCCATCATGCGCTCAAAGTTGGCGGGCGCATTGCACAGCCCGAACGGCATGACGTTGAATTCGTACAAGCCGTCGGGAGTGACGAAAGCGGTCTTCGGTCGAGCGTCCTCAGCCATAGGTACTTGCCAGTTCCCTGAGCGCAAATCTAGAGATGAAAAGAATTAGGCTCCTTGCAGGCTGTCAATCGCGTCATCCACACGCGGTAGTGGGTACACGTCCTTACGAGTGATCTTGTTGAGGCGTCGGTAGTCCACACAGAACCGCACAGAACCGTCCTTCTTCGCGACGAGAACGACAGGAGACGCCCAGGGGCTGTTAGAGGGTCGAATAACATCGCGGCGTAGCATGTCGTCCACTTGCTCGTTGATTACACGGCGTTCTGTGGGAGATACGCGATATGGACGTTGCCGTAGTGGTGGTTGTGCGCCTGTGTCAATGCGATGCGTAACAGTGGATGTGCGGCCGAGAGAAGGTTGAGCGACATCGAAAGAAGAGCGGAATTCTTCCAACAGGGCCAGAAGCTGGGAGCGCTGGACCGGCGTAAGGTTGTCGGCAATGGAAGGACCGAATTCATCAGCGGATGATGAAACAGATGTAGAAACAGCACTAACCGTATTGGAACTTCGGCAGTGCGTGTCATCAGGTTGATCCATGACTTGTGCGTCTTCCATGGGTTCCACGCTGCCAAGACATTCCCCTCGCACCAACGTAACACTGTACGGGGATGAGTTCAGAATAAAAATAGTGGTGCTGCCGCGAGTGACTTGCACGGTCGCGAAAGGAACCAGCAAACCTTTTCTGGTGAAAACACGATGAGATGGTGAGAGGAGTGCAGCGGTGTCGGAAAGACTTGCGCAGTAGACCGTCACCGCCGCGGACGAGTTTGCAGGCACTTGCGTGTCGTCCCTGACAAGTAACTTGCTTGCAGCAGATGGACTGTCGGCCGGCGTCAAAGAAGAGAATGGTGTCAGCTCTATTTCTGCTGGTGCGCAATGAATGACGGCGTCGTGGCGGGAGAGAAAATCCCATCCTAGGACGACGTCGTGAGAGCATGAAGGAATTATGATGAATTCGACGGCATACATCACGTCCTGAATCATGAGGCGGGCTGTACACATCGCTGTAGGGTGAATGCTTTGGGCGCTGGCTGTACGGAGGGAGAGCCCGGAAAGTGGCGTGGTCACTTTGCGCAGTAATCGGCTAAGCTTTGCGTCCATGACGGATACGGCGGCTCCAGTATCTACAAGGGCAGATGCACGAACACCATCCACAAGCACGTCTATTACGTTCGATGGGCTTTCCTGGGGGCTTCCGCAGTTCGACAGCGTCGCAGCCCTTGCCTCGTGGACTGCGACGACTAGTTTTCCTGGTCACCCTCTAGTGAACGTGGCCACATCAGCGACAGTGGGCGACGTCACGGAGAATGTGAACGGCGGGTAGATGGAGCGGGGCGGGACGACGGTGACGTAGGCGGCGGTTGGTCATAAAAGCGGCTCGATTGGCTGGGATAATTGGAGGTGACCTGCGGTCGCTGCACACGATTGCAGTAGCGTGCTACGTGACCGACGCAACCACAAGCAAAGCCGATGGGGCGATTGTCCGCAGTGCGCCATCGGTTCGCGGGTCCCATCCATGTCGAACAACGCGATGGGCGAGCCGGCTGCTGATATAACTGCATAGTGGGCGGCACACGGGGCACGTGGATGACGTTGGTATATGTAGGCGGCACAGTTTCTCCGAAGACCTGGGGTCTGGCGATGGTTTTGGTGTAACCAAGGGGGCCAGTCACAGGAATCGGTGGGGGTGGCCTGGCGACAACTTGGGCGCAACTGAGTGGTGTAGATACTGGAGGCGGCTGGTGGTATTCTCGAACGACCTCCGCGATTTCCTGCTGAATGGCTCGGCGTAGGGGAGGCAGAAGTGTGCTTGACGACTGTTCAGCACGTTGCGGGGAAGCAAAGGCCAGTAAAGAGACCTGGCGGGCAACTTCCTCACGCACGAATGACTTGAATTCAGCGAGCAAGTCGGTGTGGTCAGGAAGTGTTGACAAGGCCGAGAGATCAGCGTCACGTGAGGGTAGTCGACGGGTTATCGAGCGCTGCCGTCGCAGCTCCTCGTAACTTTGGCATAGTGTATTGATCTCTGCCACAGTGCGAGGGTTCTTGGCCAGGAGCATGGTGAAGGCATCGTCGGCGATGCCTTTTAGAACATGGGTAATTCTGTCGGCCTCTGACATGCTCGCGTCCACTTTCTTGCACAAGTCAAGGATGTCCTCTATGTAACTTGTGAAGGACTCACCGGTCTGCTGTACTCGTTCACGTAACCGCTGTTCGGCTTGCAGCTTACGAACGGCAGGACGGCCGAACACGTCGACGACGGCGGTTTTGAAAGCGGACCAAGTGGGGAAATCGGATGCGTGGTTGTTATACCACATGCCGGCCACACCCGCAAGGTAGAAAACCAGGTTGCCGAGTTTACCTGCCTCGTCTCAATGATTGGGGACGCTGACGCGTTCGTACATAGCGAGCCAGTCCTCGACGTCGGTGCCATCCGCGCCGGTGAAGACAGGATGGTCGCGGATGCGGGGGACACCGGAACATGGCGTCGGCGCAGGAAGAAGCGTTTGCTGTGCGGCGTCTTGGTGCATGGTAGAAGGCACGGTGCGGGATCGAAGCTCCAGGGGCATCGAATGCTAACCGAAGGTGTTAGAAGGGCACGGCACTCTCCACCAAATTGTTGAGACGTTTATTGGCGGACACTTGTCGACGATGCTTGACAGCGACAGTCGTTGTTGTTGTTGTTGTTGTTCCCCTGTGCAAATGGCTCGTACCCAAAGAAGGGGATTGGCCGATTATAAGGTGAATTTGCCCTAAACTTTCAGCATTGCGTCATTCCTACAAAATTTTTTTCTGTAACTTAATTTTGATTTGAAATACCGATATCAAGTTTGCAGAAAAAAAAGAAGAAAAATAGTGAGACAGCAATTTAGCAAGAAAATCGTTTAGTCGCAGTGATGTATTCTTGAACGGCGAATAAAACATCCCTGTGGCTGAAACGCAGTGTAGAGGCTCCGAATGAAAGAAGATCAGGTTGTGATAGTTGCAAGCCCAGTCTTTGAAGAGGTGGTGCTAGTATGCTTTGCCTGAATAAATCGAAACGGCGACAATGTAATAAAAAATGACTGATCGTTTCCTCTTGATTACAGTAAATGCACATAGGGGAATTCAATATGCCTGATCTATGCAAGTAAAAATTGAGGGAGGTAACGCGGCAACGAAATTTCGTGATGACAACTTCCATCATCCTTGAATTAGTCAGTTCACTGCGCCAGGGAAATAACAAGTGTTTGTACTCTGGAGAAGCCGTCAGTGCAGGGTCAGATAAATTTTGCCTAATTTTAAGTGTGTGAAATCGCGCCACCGTAATATATACTGTATGAGGGAAAATAGGAATAATTTGTGTCGAAAGGGATGCCTTCGCAAGAGAATCAGCTATTTCGTTTAACAACAAACCTTTGTGCCCTGGTGTCCAGATTAAATGAATACTTCGGAGATGACAGGGGATCAACGATTTTAATTAAAAAGTTTCACTATAGGTGAGTGACCAGATGCGGACAGAGAAGAGCACACTGATAATAAATCAGTTATGACTGCTACGACTGGAATGGAAATATTTACCTTTCGCAAAGCTAACATTATTGCCATGAATTCAGCCAGAAAGACAGGAAGAAAATCCGGTAAGCGAAGTGAAAATGACCAATCAAGTACGGGGCAATATATTCCCACGCCTGATTTTTCATGTGATTGAGATGCGTCCGTTGCTATAATGACATTTGTTGGCAGAGTACTTAAATGGTCCTGCAATAAACCATTTAAAATGCCTGTAGGTAATAGCTTAGCGTGAGTTGGGAAGATATCATGGTAAACAATTTCTGGAGAATTTTGCTGCTCAGTTAAAGGAATCAGATCACGAACGTGTACATTTGGGGGCTCAAGTAACGATTGAACAAATACTATTTGTGGTTTGGTAAATCTGGGCCAATGCACGGAGAAGAATAGGTCAGGATTGGAAATAAAAATAATTTGTTCAGGATTAAACGGTGCTTCATATAGTCGTAAAAAGGTCTGCACAGTAAGAATGTTAAAGCGACATAATAAGGTTGGTATTCGTGCTTCAAGGTATAACACTGCATTTGCAGTATACTTTGGAAGTCCTAAGCAGAGCCGTAAAGCCTCTCTTTCCTACAGAACGAGCGGCCGAAGTTTGTAGGCTGGCGCACCTGAAAAAAAGAATGCAGCCAAACTCCAACACAGGTCGGACATATATTTTATATATAATCAAAAGTGCCTTTCTTCTCATACCTGATCTACAATTGCTCAACCTCCGCAATACGCCCATCGCGCGTACTGCTTTTGTCGCGATGTATTCAATGTGAGGGCGCCAATTTAGATGTTCATTATACATAACTCCAAGATATTTCATTGATTGTACTTGTGGGATATCTTGAAGCTTGTAATTATAGATATGTGCACGGGATCTTTGATTGGAAAAACGAGAATAGCACATTTACCGGTATTCAGGTTCAACATCAATCCATCCAGCCAATGTTCTATTTTATTAAAATATGCTTGCAAGATAGTGTAGAGACAGTGAAAGTCATGTGCCATAGCAAAGAAAGCAATGTCATCGGCATAAACATAGGTTTTCACATCTGGATGAACGGGGATGGTACTAAGCAATATGTTGAATAAAACCGGGGAAAGTACTGACCCCTGAGGTACACCTCGGGTTTGATTGTGCTTACAGGAAGAGAAACCACCTTGATAACAATAGAATTCTCTTCTACTTAAAAATTCCATCACCCATGCTACTATATAAGGTGGAAGTCCATGACTCCATAACTGATTAGTCAAGATAGAATACTCTACACTATCATACGCTTTACATATGTCTAACGTTACTAAAGCCGCAAAGTGCTTTTTGTGACGGGCAATATGAATACGACTTTCCAGATCTACATGTGCATGCCATATGGAATATCCAGATCTAAAGCCAATTTGGGAAGAACTCAACAGTTGTTTCTCGTTAATAAACCTAATTATACGACCATGAAGTACCCCTTCAATAAGTTTTACTACATTAGATGTTAAGGCTATCGGTCGTATGTTGTCTAAATTATAGTCAATGCGGGTACCGACTCTCTGCACGAGCTGCTCTTCCTTTTTGCTAAAAAAGGGCAACCCACTAGAAGGCGCTCAAGAGGACGACCCACTGTTCGAAGGCTTCGCCACAATATATATATATAATTGAACTAGGCTCGCTGTTCTGCAAAGTCAATTCAGAAACCATTACGTTCCTATAAAAGCACTGTTAGGTGATTTGGGACTAGCTCCTGAAATTTGAAATCATGGCATTTTTTTACAATTGATCGGACAGCCTATTAAGGGGGAACTTGGTTCAAAATATAAAGATCTGAATTGAATTTTTCGCGATTCTTTCTAGATTGAATGGAATCACTCATCTTGATTTCCATGATTATGCTTGATATCTTTTTACATCGAAGCTCTATGAGGCTATGGGCCAAATTTAAATTGTTCAAGTGTTCCGTTCTATGTGCGCAAGATCTATGTTCCGCAGTAATTGGGCAAACTTTATTTCTCACCGAAGATCCACTAAATAGAAAGAAGGCAAAGAAAGAGACTAGAAACACCGAAACACTAAAACAGTAACAAGAAAAAAAAGAAATCGTAAAACGGAAAAAAATATATAAATATCACAAACAGCAATAATAAATGTTGGGGCACCAGGTGTGAAAGCCGCAGCATGAATATGAGAGACTCTGTAGATAAGGACTCAAGAAATTTTGATCATGCGGTATTTTTAAGATGCACTATATTGTAAACAGCCAGGTTATATAGGTTTCGCTTCCATGGAAACAAGTACAAATTAAGATTTTAGTTCGAACATGACTAGCAACTTCATAAAACATCATTGAATCTTTGATATGAGCGATAAACACTTGGGGCTGCACTGGACATCTTCACTCGTTAACCATCTGTACACGGAACATTTCTGCCGCGTTATTGAGTGCTTCCTATGCTATTCCTTATGGTCAACCAATTGATTCTTTATGGTAGAAAGCCCAATTGTCAGCGGTACGATCACCATACGATTTAGTATGAGAGCCGAGGAGGCAGTCGAGACTGTTTACAAAAATAAAAATGGCTCCCTCATTCTCATTCATTCATATTCTATAACATTGGAGATTTCTATTCATGAAAGGTGATGCATCACACAAGTGACGCAATGCGTGGTAGTTATGCCTGTAATTTTATATTAAATATGAGCGCAGAAGTTCGTTTGGGGGTAAATAGATTGCGTGCATTATTGTGTAACTTGCAGGCAGCCATATATTACTGTTTTGTACGCTTTTTCATTCACTAAGTCTAGCGGACTGTGTATACGACACACAAACATAATCGTGCCTGTAATAATTCTTAAGCAATGCTAAGAAACGGCAAGCTGTGGCTGTATTTGTTTTTACTGTGATATTTCATGCCGTCACGAACGTTAGCGAAAGCATCCTCATTTTCTGCACAAAATTTTCGCAATGCTCCTGAAATGCGTTGGGCTAATTTACGCCATGGAAGCATGCTGCAACTAAAGTATGAGTCACTGTTGTTTGTTTTCTGTTTATTTAGTCTACTGACTTGGTTGATTGATGATACTGTGAATCCGTTCTCATAGATTAGCTCACGGGTAGTTTGCAACTCGCCTTGCACAAGCAGTTTGCACAAAATTGAGGATTAAAATTAGCCGCGTAAGGAGTGACAAATGAGTCTTGAGTTTGCTTGGCGGTGGTCGCGGCCACTTGTATCCACAAAAGGTTGGTTCAGCGTTGCAGCGTTGTAACACTGCTTATTTCGTCATATATGTCAAGCACGGCAATATTCGTGATGCGGTGATGATGCTTCCGAATTTATGAATATCGTCTTTACTTAATTGAGAATAAGTCGCGTGTTTCGCACAATGGGTTTTAGCTGACGGCTGTACCAGGGCAATTAGACGCCAACTATCCAAATCTCGATGCTGGACAAAAATTAGTCTATTTCAATAAATCCCTGAATATCACTCACATATCGATATCACTACAACAGGAACTTCTCAAAATCGTCAAAGTGACAAAAGTAGTTTAGAAAAGTGACATTAGAACTTAAGCAATTATTCCTAAATCAGGTATGATATATACTTTGATAGAAATCAACCTATATCCAGGTATTCTTTCAACATTTGACCTTTTTTTTGAGCATCGTGGTGATTGTAATGGGCACTTTCTTATGACACTTATATTTTTTCTGCTCTTTGCATGGAGGTTAAAAGTTCCGTAAATTGTGGTGTTTTCGAGAATTTTTCGCAAACAATCATTATACTTCCAATCCAGAAAGTATTCTTAGAAAACTCTTTATAAAAAAAGCTACATCTTTTTTTGCCTGTTTGTGGTGGACAGGCTTCGAAATTGAACCCTCAACATAGCAAAAACACAATTTTGGCCTGTTTTAAGACGTCTGTAGCACCTCAAGGTGACCCAAGGAAGAATAAGTGGAAATGCGTAAGACTGAGCATCAAAGCATTTTTGTCCTCAGAAATTTGATTCATGTATATTCATGTATAATGTATATTCATGTATAATTCAGAAACAAAATTGAAGCTGAGTGCCACCATTGTATTGTTTTGCTATGAGGTCAGTAAAATCAAACTGAATTAGCTGCATGAAAAAGGTAATGTATTCACAACATATTGTTTTTATTTCGTCTTTTCAGTAAACTACAATGCTTATTAGATATAAAGGTACAATCAACACCGTACTATATATAAAATAGATGTCATCATCTCCCTAATATAAACATTGCTTTTTAACATTCCAAAATCAATCGTGATTTCATTATTTTCATTAGTTCCGGCGAATAGAACAACCTGGCCACCTCTATTGCCTTGCTGACCAATATTGCCACCTTTAAGGTTGCTGTTGAATGCAATATTTACATTGAGCAGCCTTTCTTTTTTCGTCATTTCTCTTTATATGGACCGTGCTGTCACCCACTCATTTCTGTAACGCCTTCGGGCCTCGAAAGTAGTGAAACAGTAAATTATTAATTAAAAAATAAGCCGAGGTAAACTTATCAGCATGTAATTCCCTCAGGTGCTTCGATTCTCGCAGTAATCAATCTCGTTGCTTATTGCATGCAGCTCTGGAAATCAATTGGCGACAACGCGTCTCCACGTTAATGCAAACAGAAAAGATGAGCCGTGAGTGAGGATATCTTAAGGAATTTACGCGAAGTCTATTAGAGTGTTCCACAAGGGATGGCGTACAATGTGACTACGTGGTCAAATTCATTGTTCTCTCTTCCTCCTTTCTCAATTTTCCCTCCACGTCCCTCTCTTACTTAGCAGATTAGCAAACTGGCTTCAACATGATGAACCATACTGCGTTTCATTTGTATTTCTTTAATTTTTTTCGCTTTTTGAACCCTTCAGCCTACAGGCATAGCCAGGGTGTAGCACACCGAGCTCGTGCCCCTCCCCTCCCCCTCTTCACCGAAAAAAACAAATTCTGCCTATGCCACCGCCTTCAGCACTGATGTTCTTTTAGTGAGACAGGGCTATAGCTGTGTCATTCAGTGATTTTGAGACGTGTGGTTGTCTAAAAAGAGCTGCGTAAGTTCCACGCCCACAATGTAGCTCCACATCACTAAAAGCTTAAGACAGCTGAAACAAAGTTTGTTTTGTCGCTGTGTTTTGAATAAATTATGGCATTGAAAGATTCTTGCTTTTTTTACCATCTACCATTGTTCAAGTCTGCCTAGGGCCCGAGTATCAAATACCATGTTTATTCCAGCGTTTCCTCCAGAAATGATGGTTATTTGTGCTTTTATGTGTATACTATTATAACTTAGGAGATGGGTCTTACCAATGATTGATTGATATGTGGGGTATAACGTCCCAAAACCACCATATGATTATGAGAGACGTGTTAGTGGAGGGCTCCGGAAATTTCGATCACCTGGGGTTCTTTAACGTGCACTTAAATCTGAGCACACGGGCCTACAACATTTCCGCCTCCATCGGAAATGCAGCCACCGCAGCCTGGATTCGAACCCCCGACCTGTGGGGCAGCAGCCGAGTACCTTAGCCACTAGACCACCACGGCGGGGCATGGGCCTTACTAAATCAGGACGGTTTCGAAAAGGAACAACGTTGCGAGTGTGTTGAAAAGAATTGCGGTACGAAAATAGCCAGGAAGAAGCTTTGACTCCTGCTATGTGTCATTTGCTTTTATGGAGTGCGCTTTCAAGTATTCTTCAGTGAACGGGTCTCTCTGGGCAGGCGCACGAATGATGGTGAATAAATAATAGTGTAATACCATAATAAATGGTATTACTGCTAGGTGACCTGCATTAAAATTTATTTTTTTCTCATAGAGCACGTTTTCTGTTTTTCACGAAGCCGGCATGACTTGCCCGATGGTTTGTTTTGGCTAGCGAGATGTGTTCTGAATGCTGGTATCCCTGCTTTATTTTCAGCACTGGGCATGGAAATATTGTCACATTCACAAGACTGGGATAACTATTTGAGAGGAAAGTGATAAATTTTGATCTCAATGTGCTTTACTATCTACATTGATCTGTTTGCGTTGGGAGCGAGTCATTTGTGGTTATTGTCAGGAAACATAATTTGAAAGGAAGAACACAGCCTTTCGTACGACAAGCATAGCCGTAACGCTCTCACAACGATAGATAATGCAAGTTGAACGGCGGTACCTTGCAGCCAACATATTTTATATATCATATCAATAAATAAGTGAAAAAGTGAATAACTTGTATTTTTGGCTGTGAGGCTTTATTTATAAAAACGAAATGAGTATCTTGGAAACATTACCTGTAGTAGCGTTAGATAAAAATGCGTTTGTGATTGCCACGCATAAGAAATATATTGTGCTAATAACAAGTGGATAAATGTTTTTCACAGAGATATCACTGTTTGCCAGTTGTTTTAGGTAAAAAAAAAAACTGTCAGGGATTACCGTGCTCTTGCTCTGTGTAATCAATTATTTCTTTCGCTGTGCAACGCTTGGTGTCGTGCTGAGATAAGCGATACGAGAGAAGTTTGCAACTGATCAGCTTCCAGTGTCCTAATTGCCTTATGTCCTGATCGTAAACATGTGTAAGCAGAGGCCGACCGGTTATGTTATACGACACCATGGACAAAAGTTTAGCATCGCGAAGGCACTTGTTGCAATCCATCAATGTGCAAAACAAAACGGGGGGATGTATCATCAGTACAAAGTGCATTTAGCGAATTAGGCTTTTTCTTTCTTGTGCATTGCCAGTATACAGCAGCAGGAATAAAAAAGCAGTGAAACCCTGAAGCTAATCCTCTGAGGTCATTGAGCGCCATGCTGCACTAATGTGAGGCGAAGATTGGTAGGCTGCGGACATATTATAACTGTCTAGCAGTGTAAGCTCTTTTACGGGCTGCGTTATAGCAATGGTTGCCGTGGACCGTAGCATACGAAGCTATATAAGTGATGACTGCGCTCACTGATGGTTTAGAACAGATGTTAAATGATTTATAGTACGATTTACTCTAACATGGGAGAGCTTTGAGCATTCCCGGTACAAAGACCGCAGCTAGTAGGAGCAAGTTCTGTTTAGAAAGCGTTTATTTACACTACGTACAAAACACAAGTTTCATACCATTTTAGTGAGAAGGGGCACATAGACATTGGCACATCTGTGTGCCACGAAAAACATCACTGTTCTGGTGAACGCACCATTACTCCAATATACTTGACAGATGTGGCATGCATGTACAAAAAAAAATACACAATTCAATATCATGATACAAGGAATACAGTAGTACTACGATACAGTACGCGCTGTAAAACACATGTTGTTACCCACTAATGCATGAAAAGAATACTCGGCCGGCTCTGTCTAGCACCACGTCGGTCGAAACATGAGTTGTGCCCTTCGTATTCAACTGTGACGAAAGGGCATGACCGATGCCGAAGAAAATCGTGCTCCCCGAGGAAAAAGAGCTCCCCACAAAGAAACGCGAGGATATATATCTTGTTTCGTTTGCCGCAGTATTGGGCACAAATCACGCCGGCGGCAATTTCCAGCCGCGGCCTCGTATCGGTTTTGCCAAAGGCTGAACAGCGCCGCAACCATTAAAATAGTCGATAAGTTCCCGCGCGGAAGCCGGTCACTAGACACGCATGTTCGCACAACATGTACACGAAAACCAGCATGGATCGCACGCCAGAAAACACAGGCGACCACACATTCAATCGTCGCATGTCGATTGGTCTCGACCATGACGCACGAGGGGCAAGTGGAAGTGCGTACCACTTGCCATCGTGCAACCAATCTCGAGTGGGAAGCAAACAGCAGCCCAAAAAATCACAGCTTATCCACGGAGTGAATGATGATGAGTGGGGCGAAGCGCTGGAGGGTTATATATACAAATACTGTATATAATTATACAAGAAATTCTACAATTCGTTAGTGGCAGCTGTACGTCGCTTCCGTTCTCCCTTTATTATAACGGCTTTATGGTCGGTGAAGTGGTGGATCGGTGATGGGGCGTAAGGGATGTTTGCAAGGACGAAGTAGTGGGCAGCTGTCAAAGGTGGAATTATAGGTTGTCCCGTACAAACAAGGAATGCACACTGTGAGACAATCTATGGTTCATTAACGCGCACCTGCGTACAAGTACACGACCATCTTGCATTTCATATTGGCTACTTCTAACAACATTTGGTTCATGGTCGGTGAAGTGGTGGATCAGTGATGGGGCGTAGTGGGATGTTTGCAAGGACGAAGTAGTGGGCAGCTGTCAGAGGTGGAACTATAGGCGGTCACGTACGTACATACATACATACATACATACATACATACATACATACATACCATACAGACATACATACATACATACATACATATACATACATACATACATACATACGTACGTACGTACATACGTACGTACATACGTACGTACATACATACATACATACATACATACATACATACATACATACATACATGCATGCATGCATGCATGCATGCATGCATGCATACATACATACATACATACATACATACATACATACATACATACATACATACATACATACATACATACATACATACATACATACATACATACATACATACATACATACATACAAGGGATGGACATATCCACGCCTTTAGGACCTTCGCCCCTAAAACAGTCGCGGAGATGGCCTGGCAACACGACTACAGTTATTCGTTCCCGCGGGTGGTTCATCATATATTGACGATGCTGGGGCACAAAGGGCCACAGTAGGGTGGTCATTGTATCCATCACTTTAGATTCGGCGACCTCTATCTCTGGGGATATAGCTCCCAAACGTCGGCGAAGTGCCAGAAGGGCTCGATACAAAGATGGTAATTCGGTTGATTGGTGACGATGGTTAATTTCACTAGCTGGCAGGAAGACACGTAGCGATGTCCCCAGATGATAACGAGCCAGTGTCTAAGCGGGCGTACCGTCACTGCTTAGGAGCAAGCAACAAAAAGGGAGAAGGCAGGGAGGTTAACCAGAAAGACATCCGGTTGGATACCCTACACTGGGGGATTAGGGAAGGGGACAAGAAAGACGAGAAAGAGGGAAGAGAGGGAGAAGAAAAAAAAGGGGGTGGGGGAGAGACTGACAGTAATTTCACTGCAGCGTGTAGAACTCTACCGCATGTCAGAGGTGTTCACACAAGTCACTGCTTAGGAGGAGGAGGAGGAGGAGGAGGAGGAGGGGGGGAAGAAATGAAAGGCAGGGAGGCCAACCAGACGCACGTCCGGTTTGCTACCCTGCACTGGGGGAAGGGGTGAGGGGATTAAAGGAGAAGAGAGAGAGAGAGAAGTGAAGGGCAACGTGTGTGTAGATGTGACCTTGTCCATTGCACGCTTATAAGCGGTCGCGTAGTCCGGTCGTCTTTAGAAAACTTAGCAATGCCCGCGTCGCTTTGCTGGCCAGCGACCGTAGAGCCATGAGCCAAGTATCTTCTCTTCGGAAAAAGGTCTACTGTCTAGTGTCTCTAACGTTTCGCGTAGCAAGTTGAGTTCGCTCGCAAAACGTTCACGTGAACACAGTAGATGTTCTATTGTCTCGTCAGTGTCGCACGATTCACATCGGGAGCTATCCGCCATTCCTATGCGAAAGGAGTACGCCTTTGTAAAAGCTACTCCTAACCACAGGCGGCACAGTAAGGTTGCATCCTGGCGGGAGAGGTCCGATAGAACTTTAAGCTTTCTCGATGGGTCCAATTTGTGTAGGCGGCGGTTCCTGACACTGGGGTCACTCAGCCAAGTTTCCAACATGGTGTTAGCGAACGAGTGAAGGCCCCTTGCAGCGTCGGTTCTCGACAATGGAATTGGGGTTGTCTGGGCGTCCGCGTGAGCGGATCTGGCAGCATTATCAGCAAGGTCATTACCGACAATACCACAATGTTCCGGTAACCACTGGAACACCAAGTCATGTCCTTTCGATAAAACTTCGTGAATCACTTCTCTTATTTCATTCACTAGTTGTTGATGCTCCCTCTGTCGTAAAGCTGATTGCAAGCTCTGAAGGGATGCCTTGGAGTCGCAGAACACAGCCCATTTTTGAGGTCGGGCTTCCGTGATATAAAGTATAGCAGCACGTAAGGCGGCAAGCTCCGCTGCTGTGGATGTTGTCCTATGCGACAGTTTGAGCTTTATAGTGACCTGTGGAGCTGTCAGCCGAGACTGATCCATCAGTGTAAATGTGGGTCCTCTGGCCGTATTTTTCGTTGAGTAGCGACAATGTCACCTGTCGTAGGACCACTGTTGAATGATGGCTCTTGTTCGTTATTCCCGAAATAGTGAGGCACACCTGTGGTTGTTGTAGGCACCACGGGGGTGACGCTGGTCTTGTTGCTGGAGTGAAGCCAAAAGGAAGGCATTCTCTATGGGCAGAAATAATCTTTGAAAACATCGCTTGTGGTCTTTGAAGTGGCAACACTGCAACATGATGACCAGGAACTCGGCAGAGGTGTCTTATGTGGGCTCTCAAATTGTCAGTGGTGATGTATGTTCGAATCGGATGCTCTCTTGCGATCATAATTACTCCGTAGGTTGAGGTGCATCGCGGCAATCCTAAGCACACGCGTAGTGCTTGTCCTTGCAGACTTTCGAGAGTGCGGATGTTCGTCTTGCACGTACTGGCCAGTAACGGCAAGCTGTAGCGCAAAAATCCCAGAAACAGTGCCCTGTAGAGCTGCATCATTGACCTTATCGATGCGCCCCAAGATTTCCGCAGAGGAACCGCATTATGTGGAGGATGGAAGTTAGCCTTCTCTTCAGGTGATTGCAGTGGGCACTCCACGAAAGGTCCCTGTCAATAATCACACCCAGGAAGCGATGGTTCTTCTGGTATGGAATATTTTGTCCATTGATGGTAACGGGATATTGTGTCATGGCTCTGCGAGTAAACGCAACCAATGCACATTTCTCCGTTGAGACGGAAAGACCTTGCTTGCGGAGATATGAGCATGTCAGGGTGGCAGCCTGCTGGACTCTTGCACGTACTCGTAGACGAGTTACAGCCGAAGTCCATAGACAAATATCGTCAGCATATATGGATATGAACAGCATATAAGGTCAAAGGGGCTTATGATAACGTAACACATAAAGCCATCCTAGACTCGTTGGAAGCTGTTGGAATCGGTGGTCGGATATTCCAATGGATCCAGGATTATTTGACGAGAAGGTCCTTTTTTGGACTAACCTCAGATGGACCTACCACCAATTACTATACCTCCCGTGGCGTCCCTCAGGGCGCCGTATTAAGTCCCACTTTATTTAACCTCGTGATGGTAGGACTTCGTGAAATTTTGCCAAGTACCATCCTCACTGCTTAGCATTCGCAATAAAGTGTGGAGGCACACGGTAGAAGCAGTGACGGAAACGTCGGCGAATGCAAAGCCACCTTTATCTCGTCATTGTGTTAATGCCGGACGAGATAACAATTTTGTGCCACCAGACCAGACGAGAAAAACGAACTGATGCAGCTTTGGACATTCCTGGCGAAGTTGAGCGGGTGTTTAACAGTATGACTAAGGTACGAAAATATCCCGAGGAACACCGATTCAGATAAGACTGGCTGACCATAAAGTTTGATTGCCGTGTTGACCGTGATGCTACCCCTTCCAATGTTAAGCTCCCAGAGCCTCTGGACTGCTCCAGATACGTAAGATTCCAATAAAAAAAGGTCTGCACTAAGTGTTGCTACTTATGAGGCTTGTTCACTCCAGATCCTCAGTGTGTTTATCTGGTGGGATTACTTTTTACGGTGGCGAAAATAGTCACCAGACGTACCTCTCCTCCACGAGAGCTTGCGTTTAACTTTTCAAGCTTTGTTACGAGACCGGTTGGTTCTATGAGAGTGAGAGATGATTTATTAAAGGATAGGTTGACCTGAGCTAGGGCACTCTATGTTTCTGCTCTGCCCAGGGATAAAGAAAATATTCCGTTCAATAACGTCCTGTCGCTAAACAAATCTCATAAAATTTACGACAGATATCGCAGGTTCGGATGTCACACGTTGACTCACTGCCCACGACAAGTTATCTTTTTGCGAACTTTTATTTTCACATTTACATTACGATTACTACTAATAACATTCCCTATACTATTCTTGGCATGAGTCTCGGTTATGCCTCAATATTATTGTGTCTAACAAAGAAAAAAAACCCTCAAACAAGGCTGGCTGGGCTGGGCTGGCAGACAGACAGGCAGGCAGGCAGGCAGGCAGCTAGCTTCCTTCATCTACTGAAGGAAAGCATGTATTTTGGCTTCGAGCAATCTTTTAAGAATGCATAAAGTACCCTTTGACTTTTGTGGTTGTTATTGCTGTTGCCAACTTATGAAACGCTGCCCGCGCTGACCAGTAGAGATGTCATCACGCCATTATATAACCTAACTATAGGTGACATAAGCTATCGTTCTGCATTTCTGCAGAAGTTATGCAAGTATGGTTGATAATTATGTGCAGTAGATTGAGTTCTGGCTAAAAATGTTCCACTCTACTTCCTTCCACAAAACCACTTTTCTTCGATGCAGGCTAATATGGGTTACAAGTGCATTCTAAACTATAGCTGACGGCTCTTCTATAGCAAATCTCAAGCCCATATAATTCCTTTCTACGTAGAAAGTAAGCAAGACATTAGTCATCTGTATAAGGTGGCGTAAGTGCCCGGCAGTACATTCTCCTTCTTTTTCTCTCAGGAGTAAAGGCCAAATAAATTGAGCCATGACAGCATCCGTACAGTTCTGCTCATTTCTGCGCCGTCATCGCTAAGTGGCGCCACGCAAGCATGGCTCACCAAAATCCATACTAAACACTAAATTGCGATGCTGGCTTCTACGTTCTGTGAAGTCGCATTGACCAACGTCGTTGCAGCCATCTGTTTTCATTTATGTTCAATGCAGTAACGACTCAACAACGTTCACGCAATCTCTTTCTGTACGTTATCCCTCAAATACCTTTCGGCAGCTGAGCTGCATCAATCTTTGATGCGTTCTTGCAAATATTTCACATGACTCTTGCTTTCAGTTCTATTCTTTAAAACATTTTGCGACACGAGATGGCTTTATGCAACTTTCCACATTTTTTTCTTCGAGCATCAGGCAAGAACTTAAGCAACGAATCTTTTCTCTGTAGTTTTTCTCGCTGTATAACTCTTACTTTCTTTTTGCGGTAATGGTGCGGGAATATATATTCCTGACAATAGTAAGCTAGGGTACTCTCAACAATGTCGGAGCTCGTAGCGATTTTGCTAGCGATAAGCTTCATTAAAATTTCAATGACACCAAGAAAATGGGTGGTAATTACAGATTCTGTGGCGGCACTCGCATGTGTGCAAAGTGCCACTTCAAAACACATTGGTCTGCGTATAGCATACGCTGTACTAAAAGAGCTCTCAAAAGCTATGAAGTCGAATCATCAAGTGGCATTTCAGTGGGTTTGCAGTCACTGCGGAATCAAGGGAAGTGAAATGGCAGATAAGTTGGCGAAAACCGCTCATCATTTTACGCAAACGTGCCGCATTTCTGTATCTCAATATGATGTAAATGGAAATTTAGGACGAACAAAACGTCAATTTTGCTTGTCTACCTGGTTCACAGACAAAACAAAGAAATCGATCCTATATTTTGTTGATCCTAATCTTGAATACCAATTAGACCGTGACCTCCCAAGACGTATCGACACACTCGTTCATCGCCTATGACTCGGAACTGCTTACACAGAGCACTTCCTACTTCATATTCAGCGTGCAACGTCGTCAGCATGTTCATGCGGCCACGACGACGAGGATATCCTTCACCTCTTGCTCGACTGTCCGAAACACGACACACACCGAAGGCGACTCGAACAGGAACTCCATAAGTTAGATCCTGAGTGGCCATTTGCGTTGAACAAAATACTAGGCCCATGGCCATCTATAACAAATGGCAAAGCAATGAAGGTGGTGCAACACTTATTCGAAGAAACAAAGATTTTTGACCGCTACTGAGCGGACTATAGTTAAAAGTAAGCGTGGCGACTACGTGTTGGTTCTGCCCATAGGATATGTTTTGCTCTCACCTATGTAGGACTGTATATACCTATGTATGCTATTTTGTTTTTTTATTATTTGTAACAATCAAGTGGAAAGGGGTTGCCGTGGTCGAGTAATGGTGACAAAACCTTGTTCATTTATTTCCTCTTTTAATAAAAATAAACAGTACTCTTTACAAAAGCCTCCGGCCTACCAGAATGCATGCATTTTCATTGAAGTGGAGGTAGAATAACACAGTGTTGCAAATGCTCTGCACACTTCATATCAAGTACACAAATTTTCACTGAATAATTCTTTAGCCGAGATTGACCATATGTATTAAAGTAAATACAAACATATTTGATCTCATTGTCTTTAATTTTTAAATAGACCCTAACTTTTGTGAAACGTCGATGTGGTTGCAGTGTTGGCTATCGAATTTTATATGCACTACACATGTACTACAATGATAAAGCTGTCACGTCGGGTTAACGTCACTTGTAGTTGGGTGCCATGCGCTTAAATTGATTTTTGTAGCAGTATCCGAGACTACCTCGTGAGCCTCAGCGCTTCCTATCAGGTTATCGCTTCCAATACTCATGTTCCCATTGGCATCGTTGCGCAAGAGCAAACAACTGCTTATATGAGCATCTGCAACTGTTGAACATACGTCAGTGTGCGCAACATTTGCACATATTCAGCGTCGATTCATAACGTTCAGCTTACTAAAAATACGCCAGGCCTGTGCGGAAGACACAGCAAAGCCCCAGCGAAAGCTAGTAGAGACCTTTCAGAGTCTTTTCCAAACAATCATTGGGTTACTGCTGCAAGCACACTTGCTGGGTACCCACTCCGGCATTAATAATAATAATTTCTGTGTAGTAGGCTGACATTCGCTGCGCTATCCTTCGTCATTCTTCTGAGAAGCGTGGTATCCGCTAAACACTTGCAAGGAATTTTGTGCAAATTGTTCATGCAGTGGCGGACGACGATGAGGAGTTATGCCTGAAGTGGGTATTGCGCCACAGTCTATAGGCGATCAAGAACAAGCTTTCGTAATGAATTGGAGTATTGGATGACCCACTCGTTACGCTATTCGCATTGCGCGACGACTGTTTGTTCTTTTGCTATTCTAAAATGCTTTATTACTGATAATTATGCGATTCCTTTCCCGACGTCAAGCCTGTAGAAGACAAGTTTGCGAACTAGTCCCAAGCACCGGCGTCGTTCAGTGGGAGAATACAGGGCTGGCATGCAGCGCACAAGGGTTTCAGTCCCACTGTGTCCTTGGTGCCGTTGTCCACTGTGTCCTTGGTACCAGTTTTATTTAGGGGCGAAGCTCCTTAAAGCGGCACCACAGAACACCTACCAGTTTAGAGAACGGAAACTGTACCTTTGGGCTGTTGTATCAAAATAACATGCAAATACGTAGCGGCGGCGTACTGAACTGCAATACCGCGAGGCCAGATGGCGCTGGTAGTACTATCATCATCAATAAACAGACGCAATTTTTTTGCTGCAGGTGGGGGGGGGGGGGCGGCCCGCGGCTGGTTCGCGCTGCTCGGTTCCTCTGGGTTTTTTTTTTTTTCGTTGCCCGATCGCGTTTCGCGCCTGTAATTATCGCCAGGGGACCTAGCTGGCCTCGACTGGCAAAAAAAAAAAATACGTCAATCAAGTCAGGTTTGCATCGTTTATTGCGAGTGTCCAAGCCGGTACAATCAATGTATACGGTCGGGTCCGAACAAAACTAGTCACTCATACATATCGAAAGCTTTCAACCCATGTGTAAAGACTCTTGAAAGCTAACAAGCATATACATATAACTGAACATCAAAATCACTGAATGAACGTCGCTCTCATTGTGTTGCGGCGCTCGAGTTTAATAGCGTGGCTTCAGGACAAGGGTCCGATTCTGCCGTCAGATGCGGCGCTTGCCCCGTAGTGTTGATCTTGAAGCGAATGCATGATGTGGAATAGGGAAGGAAACTTGCACATTGTCGATAGTTAGCTCGCGCAGTTAGAGCAATGTAGTTTTGCTAAATTTGTTAAATAAGCAATTGTGGATGCGTGCATTTCTGAATCATTCTCGCTCTGCAATGCTACATTGAGTACTTCACCATTCTGCAATGTCGCGTCGTGTCGAGAGGGTAGGCACTAGTTTTAATACTCAGCCGTGAGCCCATATCATAGGTGTTATGTATTTAGGGGATGGGCCTAAAAATATTTCAGGCTAGCTACATTTATTGTTAGAGTTAAGTTACACAGTTACCACAGCTAGAATTTCTCGTCGCAGGTAATGACCAGTCTGCTGACTACGCAGCGAACATGTATGCTAAAGGGACACTTATGAGATGTGTGCTTACAGATCGTAAAGGCCCAATTCCAAGAAAATAAGCTTCAGGTATGCATTGTACAATTTTGTTGTCTGTACATCTTTGTTGGTACTCTTACATCACACTATCTGCTCAGCCCTGAGCACAATCTTTTTTTTTGCATAGACATATCCATAGAACTTGAGTACTCTCTTGCAAGCAAGCACTCCTGAAATCAATTGGTGGTAAATGATGTGAATCTGTCCGAATACTGGATCAATAAAGGTCACATTTATTACACACTTGTTATTATGTTTACTTTTTCAGTATACTTGTGCTTGAAAATGAAGTTGTTTTCTCCCTGCTACATTTAGAGGTTAGGACTTGAAATACGTACTATCTTGCAGTGTGGCTGTAGATAAGTGAAGATCATGTATGTTTCAACTACCTGTGCGATTTCCTAGATTTTTTTTTCATGACCGTAGTGCACAGAATTTCACTTCGTAGTGGTAGACACTATAGTTATGACAACCTAATTTAAACAGAAACAGATGTGCACAAAGAAATCTGGAACGTTTTTCTGTCAACAAAAAAAAAAAACAGTACCACATGCAATGAACACAATCTTGCTCTTCATGACAGCATTCACGTCTTTGAGGAAGCTGTGCTGCAACTGCTCATCACCTTTATGATTTATTATTTTAGGAGCCCATTGAACATATGTGCAAAGCTAAAGCAATCGAGTGCAGTCTTATGAGCTTTGGTGCATCTTTTTGTAAACTTGTATGAGCTAAACACAGTTAATTAAGAAAAAACAGTTCTGGGTGTTGTTGGTTAACTGTCACAAGGCACAATTAAATGTCGGAAAGCCTACTATTGCCCATCACTGTGGGTGTGTTCATTATGTAGTGCAAATAATAATTTCCGACGATTCACATGCCAACTATGAAGTGATCGTGAGTCGTACAGTAGTGGGCAAATTTAGATTGATTCTGGCTTCCAGGGGTTCAAACAAATGACATTGTAGCCTCACAGGAGACAAGACTGCTTGTCGAAACATTTGCTTTGACCTCTTAGGTTAACATATTTTTCATATTTTCATGCTTCCATGTTTTAAGGGTCAGTTTAGTTCACCTGCACCAATCCGAACTGGTTCACAGCTGTGCACGAGAAGTTCAGAACTTGTGCGGCAGGATTTCAGTGGTGTGGCATCACAAGAGAATGACAAGGTGCCGACAAGGTGGAATCCTTATTTTTGTTTGCCTAATTTAATGAGGTGCAAACATCTTGGCAAAACACGCCGCATTTATAAGGGTGGGTACAGTACCTACGTCTAATGCTACGTTGTTTGTTAAGCTGTGCGAGCGGCTGCACCAAACCAGCACCGTCAGAGCAGAAGGTACAGGAAAGTCATGAAATAGTTTTGGTGCTGTACCTCTCCTGCGCTTTTTGAAATCAATGGCAAGATTTAGAAGATGCCATTGCTGCGCCACTGAAACGAATGGCGAGGTGCAGCACTTTGTAAAATGGATCATGTGGTGCAGGCGAATCGAACAAACCCTTAAGCACACAAGCGTTTTAGCGTTTCACCCCCATCGAAATATGGCTACTGTGGCTGGGATCAAACAGTGTGTTGTTGAACTCAGCAGCGCCACACAATCTAACTAATAGTGTTACAGTTTCAACATTATTGAAGTGTAGATTCCATGCCACGGTAGGCAGGCAATGCTTGTAGCCAATCTAAAGCACCTCTCCACGATATGCGCGGTAAAACAATCACAAATACAGCATTACATGTGTGAGGTTAGAGATGACCTGTTGTAGTGGACATTCAGACGTTTCAACGTGCTTGCAGAGTGGACATTCGGGGTAGTCATCCTGTCATTTCATGGTGGTCTGGAAAAACAAGTAACATCACCAGACATCAATGCATGAAATTTTCCAAAGTAAACAAATAAACTCAGTTAATTAGTAAACAGCAGTATTTTATACATATATGTAGTGGTACCTCATAACACGTATATCACTCAGGGCTGCTTCTTCACAAGGCATGTCATGTAGCAGGTTCCTTGCCCATTGTAAACATTTGCTTTCATGTCAGGTGGGCCAGGAGGCTGTGGCAGAAAAAGAAGTATTTCTCATTTATGTGACGCTTCCTTTGTGACACTATAGCAAAACCAGACCCATAATTATGTGATGTTTCTCAAACACGACTGCAGTAAACTATTAACTAGTAAGTTTTTTGCACTAATATATGGGCTACCTAAGAAGACACATGCGAGGCGACAGTGATTTATTTGCGTTCTTTTATCGCAATGGCGTGGTTGGTGTTACCTGGTGATAGAATTTCAGAATTAACTATGGAGTCAGCGACTCGTTCCCACGTGAAACCATGCACGCCGAGGGTAACGCACGTTTTTGCGGTTACTGATTGAGACGTTCAAAATTTTAAAATTTCAAAATTTAATACTGCAATGCGCTGCCACCGTGTGACGCCTACGCACTCATTGGCAAAGAAAAAGTACACATGTTGAAATGGACCAACTAGCCCCGCAAGCCACCATCCTTTAAAAATTGAAGTGGTTTCTACTCACCGGCCCGGGCTTGCAACGGGTGTTCATCCGACGAAAGCTTGATTTGATTTGATTTGTGGGGTTTAACGTCCCAAAACCACCATATGATTATGAGAGACGCCGTAGTGGAGTCCGTTGAAAGCTTCAACGGTTGCTTCGTTCCCCGAAAGTCACTCTAATTCCCTTCGCGAAAGCATTTGAACGAGTCAAAATAAACAGAATGAGAAAGAATGTGTCGGTCGGCAGAGGCTCGAAATATTTACAGCGAAACGAAACAGTCCGAAACACTTCCGAACGTACCGCGAGCCGTTACCTGCCGTCGCAACCGTTGGCCGCCGCAAACTTTGAAATGAGGATACTGATGTCGATAGGCTGCTACTGACATCGAGTCAGCTGGAGCAAAAACTATTACAAAAAGTTGATGACGCAGCACATGTTTAAGAAAAACTACTTGCTAGAAAAACAAAATGTTCTTTATGTGTAGCGGTACGAAAACATGTAGTATTTGATCATTTTAAAATAAAACTTGGCCCCGACGAAGGCGCCTCCACAAGAAAGTGCAATAGCGCGAGTGGCGAGAGAGTTTAGTAGATCCACTCTGGGTGTTTGAAGCAAAAACGTGCCGCGGTTAATTTTTTCGCCCCCTACAGGTGAGCACCTGAACTTGAGAGTTTCCGGGGCCTGGCGGCACCCGTTCGTCTCTCGTAGTGGTGCGTAGCAGGTCTTACGCTTTGACCTGCAAGGTGGTGCCGGCGGGAGATTTCTCCTCTGCGTTGTTGAACAATAAAAAATTCGCAGCGTGCGCATTAACTAAAAGCCGAATTCTCTTGTCTCTCATTCCCCATTAGCAGCCATTAGCATGTACATTGACAACTATCTGACAAGAAAGGGTTGCTACGTTATACTCGCTGGGCGTAACCTCCTTGGTTTTAGAAAGGTTTAGCGAGTGTTGGGTCGCAGTGAAATGGATACAGTGAACTAGTATATTCGCAACTTTCACAGATGGTGGCATCGCCATGCGGCATCCGTCGTAACTGTCGTTTGCGGGATGCCCACGAAGCCAGCCCATGCCATCGTGCAGTGCTCAACATCTTGAAGTCACAAGAATATACGCCGGCTGTTATCGACTGCTGGCGTTATCGTAACTTCAAGATGTGTGGCTTTGTGCGTTCGTGCTCTTCTCCCCCTCTCTATCTTTCTATGTTTAATACACTCCCAGCCCTTTTTCAGTGTATCGTAGCATAGTGGTCCTTTTATACTGGTTAACAGCCCCACCTTTCCTTTCTCTATACTGTTCCAGCCTTCGTACCTTAAAGACCTGAGCATGCAATATAAGAGTTAAGAAGAACACCACGTTTAGGTGCAAGCTGAAGTGATACACTACAAGTGATTGCCAAAGTGGAACTTATGCAGATGTGATCATCGCCATTTCGGAAGCGATCGTCTGATAAACGACTTGCTGTTTTGAGTAGACAATACATTATTATCTGATTTGCATACATTAATACACAAGGACAGAGACGAAAGAGGGGAAAAGCGTGCTGGTAACTGCCACCTGGAGGGGCACGATGCTTGCTTACGCTTTCAGGAACAAAGGTAGATAGGAGGAGAGAAAGTAAAAAAGGAGGGGGAAGTAAACGAAAGAAAATGACTAAGACTTAGACAAGCATGAGAAAACTAGATGAAAAAGTCTGTAAACGTATGCCTAGTCCGTTTAGTCAATGAAAATCAGTAAAGTAATTTCAGCCTAGCTGGTAGCGGTTCATTATGAAAGATAGAAGTGGGGCACAATGCGTAACAGGGGCTGGAGGAGAGAAGAGTGGCGTTTGTGTTGTTCTTCTTTCCTCCAGTCTTTGTTACGTACTGCACCCTCCCTTTATCTTTCAATTATGTTTGCTCCTGATCTATATATACCGAAGTATCCGCGCATCGTGAGTGGTCACCAATTATAATAAGCATGCAGTAATGAGTGCTGCTTTCATTTGTTGTGGCCTCGGAGACGACCAGTAAAAAGAACAGCGTTTCCAGTGCCTCCAAGTGAACTTCGGTGCATTGCAAGGCGCTTAGAATGCTTGATATCCTTGTTTTTAATTTTCTGATTTGTGTACCTAATTGAACCAATATTATCTGATTGAACCGGTCCCTATCGAAACTAAATTATAATAGTTACTGTGGTTTTCGTAAATCAATACTCACACTTTTTGCAGCGAACGTCGCTTCTCGAGGTCGGCCGATGTTAGTCTACTGTATATACCACTACAGTGAAGTTTTTGGCTGTATACTCGAAAAGCATCACAATAATGATCGAAAATATATGCCCAAGGGCGTGACAAAAAGCGAATTGTTAATTGTACAGTTGAGATATGTGTTCTTTTCTACAGAAAAATGACGAAACACTTGAAGAACTAATGCGATGACCCTGCAACCCTTCGACTACCCTAATGCCTAGTTCACACTGAAACATCCGCTTTCTACAGCGACCGAAATTCCCCTGCCGCCGAAACACAGCGTCGTTCGCACTGGACGCGCCCCGCGCCGCCGAATATGCCATCTACTACGGGGCGAACGCGGGATGGATGCGCTGTCACCCGGTTGTTGTGGCGGCTCGCAAACGCTACTACGCTATCCGGTGGTGTATACTTCGACGATTCTCGTACGCAAGAAGCAAGAAAAGACAGTACTGCTTACTTTGCAAGCAAGTGGCTGTCTTGTAATGCACGAAGAGCAGAAAAACCACCGACGCCAGCGGCGTTGGTGGGTTCGTTTTGCTCTGCAAGACCGCAACAAGCTCGGTCACGCCAACAGCAAGCTCGGTCACCTCTTTCACGAAATACGGAGGCGAAGTAGGCACAGAGTAGGTTAAACTCCCGTTGGTTTCAACATTCAGTTACGTGCACTGCAACATAACAAGTGAGTAGGGCTTGGCCGCCATTTTTCAAAATTCCTTGACTAGCGCTCCTATTGGTCCGCGGTCACCGATTCGGCGGCAGACGCCGCAAAAATCGGTCCGAGAGCGATCGGTGCGGAGAGGGCCCTTTCGGCGGATCTCGCCGCCGCCGAACCGGATTCAGAGCACTTTCGGCGGCCGGAATGCTCAGTGTGAACGCGGCCTAATGTTTTCCGCAACAAAACGTGTCGGATTGACGTTCTGATCACGCAAAGTGCGCACCAAACACATAAACGACAGTTCTTTTGGTTGTCGCACGTGCGAAGACGCTCAATGTACGTGTCCAAACAAGAAAATTAAGAGAGATCACCTACGTTATATACATCATGAACATGTAAAGACTTATATTTCGTGGTGTAGCGTAACGGCGTCAGGTTCTCAATCTCAATTGCGTGTCCCGGTCGTGGGTTCTAACTCAGCCATCTTTTTTTAAAGTCGATAGTTTTTCTTCAGATATTTCAACGTCTGTCTGTTTGCTTGTCTGTTTGTTTCTTTATCAGCCGAAAAGGCTCAAGTACGACCACATCCACAGCACCCACCAATATTTCTCAGGTTCCTGCGTTCATGGTTTTGCGATTGTCGATTGAAGAACCAATATTGCGCATACCTGATGCACAATATCAACACGTCATTATTTTGTGGTGTGTTATTTTTATACTAGAAAAAGAGGCATACATAAGTGATTCTAAGACCTGTAGCGTTTATTACGCTGCATATGATATGAGACAACAAGATGCTCTCCTAAAAAGATTACCCGGTACTCTACTAGTTGTTATATTGCAGATTCAGTACGATGTAATGATATGCTGTGTTTTTGACAAAGTAGTTCTCATTCTTTTTTCTGTTCATGTCTGATAATTTGGTCTTTCATCGGTTGCAGGATGACCTGATATTGATGTCTGAACATTTGAGCAGAGTTTGAGTTGGTTGGGTAAGGCATTATGAAAATGACAAAGCTTGCTGATGGCATGACAAATTGAACATGACAGATAAAGCGCTTTGTCATGTTCTCTGTGTCCTGTATCGTGTGCTTTTTTTTCCTTTCTGAATACTTCATATCAAGGTAAGTTTACTATTTAGTTAAGGAAAACGTAGAAGGTATCCTGAACCGCAGTTAGTGATACATTACTGCTGGAAATATCCAGGTTCCTCGCGCAGTTAGATGAGACGACGCCGTACTCCCATGCAGGAAGCAATCTTTCCTCTTACGGAACACCTGCGTCCATGTATTATTTATTTGTCCTCGCTATATGTTTCCTATCCGCGCTGCTATTGACGGGTGAACAGGCGGTTGTCGGCAATACGAGAAGCAGCCATGCAGATCCACAAAGGGACTTGAAGTCTTGAGCGACCTCAATAAAAGATGATCAGGACGTGTGAACAGCGGACGCCCTGACAGATTGGAAGTGGCTGCTCTATTCTTTAGGCTAGGTGTCCATGGTTCCGTCATGTAGCATTTTTCCTTCTTGCGTCATTATCTCATGATTACGTACATGAGTATGCAATAATTGCGAGGAGATGCCAGTTGGACTATAGGAGCATCTCTTGAATGGTTGTTGTGCGGATGGCATTTCGGTGCGTCATACAGGTCTCTGTCTCGCGCTAAATCTTAGCGCTGCTTCCGGAGAATTGGTATGCCGAAATGAGCCACACTTGTTTGACCAAGGTATTAGTTACAAAATCAGTGAATAATATACTCGGTTCGCATAAAGATCGAAGCTGTTTATGCGAGCCGTTGGTTTTATTGCGTTCCCAGAAAACTGTAATCGTTATGAAGCGGCACGAGCAATCTTTGTCATCTTCATGTTTTTCTTCGTTGAGAGAACAGATGCGCCGATTTCTCCGGTGCTGATTTCTCAGCAGCACAAATAGGAAATATATAGTGAGGAGGAATATTGCCTCCGGCATTAGAATAGGGCGTCGTCTCGTCTTACTGCGCGAAGAACATGGATATGTCCCATAAGAAGTTGTATCAGTAACTGTGGTTCCAGGTAAGAGGAAAGTAAGTAGGTGCGGTAACTTATTCTTTGAAATCTTGCGTAAGTCACAGAGACTTGAAATTTCGTTTTAAGCTCTCCAGATTTCTTTCTTTGATCTTGTCATTAAGTTTTCAAGAGTGCGCATGCGATCTTCACGAGGGCTTAGAATGATAAAAGTACATAAGTAAACAAATATCTTTAGGGCTACGCTTTGAATGACTCCCCGAAGTCTAACTTTGGAGTTTACCGCGTGGTGATCTCGCAAAATAGAGGAAACAAATAGACTTTTTTTGCTGAAGCTTCAACACTTAATTGTTTAACTTCACTCTTTTCACTATCGCATAACTTAACTGTCTATTCAATGAAAGACGCTGCTGATCTCGTATGAGAAGCAGAAAGGGTCGTGTTGGGGTTGCGCTCATCCTATCCGTGACCACCCTTTGGGCGCAGAAGTACCGAGACCCATGTGGCATATCATGCCCATTTTGCGAAGCCCCAGTTCAAGATGTAACTGTTTTACACTTACTGTGGACCTGTACTGGTCTACAATTAAGCCATCGTCGTCACCTGCGTACAACAGGTCTCAGGCCTGGCCGACCACTGGACTTTGGCCACTGGCTTCGTGGGCCACACCACTGTTCTTTACTGCACTTTATACATGAATCAAACTTGTATGTGTATTTTTGAATCAACATTATCATGCCTAGGGGTAGACTTTTGAAAATTGAAAGAAAAAAAAACAGAAAGGGAGGTCGATGCAGTCAGAACATAGAGAAAAAGAATTGAACCACTAGTGTCAACAAAGTTCCACAGCATGTATGCACAAAATGGATACTTCAAGTCAACGTAAGATTACAGCATGTTGAACAACAATGCGTACAATATAAACATCTATAAATCTATAGTAAAGAGAGGTTAGACCATATACACTATATTCTAACGCAGACGGAACAGTACGACAGAAGAAACTGTTGGATAATACAGTTATGGTTACATATAATAAAATGATAACACAACCTATTGAAGTTGTTGAATATATAGAGCGAAAAAAAAGACAAGTGGCCCGAGCATAGATAATGCGACTAGTGTACTTGAACGAACGACGTCAATGGAGAAACGAACTAGACCACATGGTACACGGTTCCTACCTGTAGAGGGCCAAATGGGTGAATAGTATAAATTATATCATGCACTCACACTGTAATGGAGTCCATTAAACATGAGTAATAAGCCGCATTCAAGCTAGAATACTGAGGCGTTAGATGTGTTTCATTTATGCAATTGACGTATGCACGCATGCGGCTCGACGACACGTCAACAACTCAAACTGCAACAACTCCCGCAATGCGTCGCTGATGCATGCAACTGCCTATGAAACGTCACTTCAAAATTCGGCTTGGACATTGCGCTTAAGTACTTCTTGTGAGTTGTCCTTAAGCACTCCGAGTAAGTTGGCCAAGAAACAACCACATAATATTGCGAAAGCGTTAGATAACTCATCAGACGTGGCAAGTACCATTGGCATTGGTACAAACGATGCAAAACATGACGTGATCAAACAGTACAGCTTAATGACGTTTTCATGCAAACACATCGCAATGTAACAGAGTACTAAGACATTTGAAGTCATTTTAACATTCCTCGATGCTCCATTCTTTGATGCCGTACCGCAGCGTAATCCGTATACAACATCGTCTCCATGTCGAAAGTTAGCTGAACATGGAGGTACCACGCGAGATGCGGGTAGATTTTGTACGGGAAAAGAGGAGCCACACAATTTAGTTAGAACAAAAATAAGAAACAAAGTTGAGGGAGGAAGATTGCTTTTTCTTTCGAGTCGTTTTAGGAGGATGCATAGGGCACCCTGCTAATTTTCTTCATTTCGTTGTACCGCAGGTCTGCCTGCTCATGTTACACCTGATAACCTCCTTGAATATGTCTGCGTTTATTTTCTTGTAAGGCACATCCTTCCAACATTTTCAGCTGATGGCCTAGCAAATGTAGCTGTTGACACAACGGTAGAGTATTACTTGTATCGGAAACCTGTTTTATACACACCGGGTGCCTTTCGCGCGTAGCCTGCATTGGTGAATCAGCTGACATTGATTCATCGAATATTCTGAGAGCTCGTCTGCCAACTACATTTCGAAGGGATCTACAAAATGCAGCACTCGTCCATGCGAGTGTGTCGTGGCTTATTCTCACATTCAGCCCCAATGTTTGTGCTGCTGAATGTGCTTAAGTGCAAGACAGTATGTCATCATGGGTGATTGGGGATATTTCTTTGCGCTTTGTTGAACAGTTTGACTCAGTTTATCTCGGGCATGATTCTTGTTTTTTTTTGTTTGGGCGGCCAATGGAAGTCGTAGCTGAAGCTTATAGTATGTTGGTTCGCTGCATTTAAATTTATTAGCCTGCTTCGGATAGCGCAATCTTTTACGTCTTGACGATCTGTATACTTCCCATTTTCATAAAGCGTTGAATACTGCCTAACTTCTCTGTCTAAATGTGCAATGAAAATAAAGCTTGAAGCATTCCTTCATATCTGTCGTAAAGACCGTCAATTTTCACGCAACCAATCGATGTGCTGAGTGAGTGATTGCGGTTTCAACGAGCACCCCTGGTTGACTCAAATACATGTATTCGTTTTGCAACGTTTGCAAAACGCCACAGAAAACTTTAATCGATTTAGCCCTCATTCAGGCCGAGATCCAATAAAAGCTATCACGTCCCTTCCATGACACTATCACTTTCAGCACATTGTTGGAATAAATCGACTCCTTCAGACAGGGTAAACGATAGAAGCAGCACTGTGGAATTCGCCCAGCCTTCAGGCGTACACAAAGCGAAAATAGAAAGCCGTTGCTACTACAAATTCTTGGAATGCCTAAGGATCGAACGATCGGAGAACACGACGCCGGCATGCATGCAGGGAGAAAGATTTTGTGAAAGAATCCGATGTTGTGAACCGGAGAGCTCAGGAACCAGTAAGAGAAACGGCGAACTATCGATCCCACGCTAGAACGACGTTCACGACATTGTTCTTCATCGCGTGACAAAAGCGTATCTATGGTTTCCTCGATCGGAAAGGTTCCTGAATCGTGGGCGTGTGGACGACAGTTGTAGAGCACGGAAGAGCGTGAAACAAAAGCGAAACGTTTCGCGGTAAACAGACGTACAGTAAGTGATGGCTCTTGTCACACGAAAAAGTATGGTGCTTCGTAAAGTTATCTATACAACTTATTTGTGCGCGGTAGAACAAATGTACAGGTCGTTGATGAGCAGCAGTATATAAGCTGCAAACAAAGAGGTTTATTGGGATAAAAACTGATGATAATGAGTGAAAGTCTTTGTGATGTCTTAAGCTCGCTAAACCGTAGCTAGTGTAGAGTCTCTGTGCTCGAAAGTGTTTTCATTTGCCTCGAGCGTGCAGCGGAGGCGAACGAGCGCATCAAGTCATGTAACACGTGAGACATGAGCGCCACCTGGCAGTCTTCTTGCAAAACGAAGCGCGTGGCTCTGAGACGGGCGTGCACGCCCGTGTCCGAGGTGATAAGGTGTAGAACAAAAGGCGACGGGTAGGTGCCACCAACGTGTTGTCTTAGCAAAGCGTTGGAAACACTCGCCTTTTCGTGCAAGCGTTGCATGGTCAGCGTGGCGTCATAAATGCTACGGTCTTTAGAATTTTTTATGTATGCAATTTCTAGTAAAAGACGCACACATAGAATGTATACATGTTGTTATGGTGCCTCATATATGCGCAATAATTGTCTTTTAAATGACAATCCCACAAGTATGAACGCAAAATCTTGAGCAACAGTGCTGCGGATGGGGTCGGCCGTTTGGGATATCGGCTGGTTCAGTTCAAAGAACCCAGTACTGTTAATAGTGGACAAACAGACAAATGTACAGACAGACAGACAGACAGACAGACAAACAGACAGACAGACAGACAGACAGACAGACAGACAGACAGACAGACAGACAGACAGACAGACCAAAATTTTTGCGTCGAAGGTCCCCAAGAAAGACTATCGTCCTTTAAAATGTCAGTGGCGAAGCGTCTCATGCCATGCTTTGTCAAACAGTCACACACACGTTGTTGCTTGTCTTACATGATTATCGTGCGCAATCAACGTTTTGTGCTTCTCGGACCGCGCGAGCGTGGATTACAGTGTGTACCCGAAAAAGCGTGAGTTCCTAGTAAACTGAATGCTTAGCGCCGACTATGAAGAGGGAACAAGTGGCGAGGAGGAGACAGTGCATCTAGGATGGACACGGAAAGGCAGAGGAAACAACTCTGTTGCCATTGAACGCATGGTCATTTAGGAATCGTTAAGCATGCCACACTCCGAGTAACGCTCTAAGAGTAACGCGTGCTAACCAGGAGACATGAAGGCGATGACACCTCACTTTGTCCCATTTTGCGCGCGTTAAGCATATTATAAGGAGTTCAGTTGGCTTGATCAGCCACCGATTCAGCTTACGTAAAATTTTTATGTGGGCTTTATATCCCAAAACACTGATATGATTATGACAGATGTCGTAGTGGAAGGCATCGGGGATTTCGGCCATCTCGTGTTGCTCACCATGCACTTGCACGGGCTTCTACCATTTCTCCTCCATCGAAATGCGACCACCGCGGCCTAGATTGACCCGCGATCTTCATGTGAACAGCCGAGCACCCTATCCACTGATCCACCGAAGTGAACGCGTTCGGCTTAGAGGGAGATAAGCGTTCCCTTAATTTAATTCAAAGCCTTTGCCCTTCGATGTAGTACATGGACAGCTGGCTTAAACGCTCTGTAGGTGTGCGAAATGATTTTCCTTAATGACTCACAAGTACGAGAAAGAAAAGTACGACCTGTACCTTGACTTCGCCAATATTATGGGTTGAAGTTTTTTCGCCGAACGTTTTCCACTCCACAGCCTGCAAAAACTTCGTTGGACCGCCCCTACCCCTGTGCCCTTCTACGCTCTTACTCCTGGCTTTTTTTGAGAGAAAAACTGTACGGACTCTATTAACCTTTTCAGTCGGTTTCAACCAAAGAGGTACAAGAAAGTTGCTGGGATGAAAATTTCTGCCCACAAGTGAAGCCGTGCCATCCGTAAGATGGCGACTGCGGCAGCCATCTTACTAGGAGCATGATGAGCTGTTGCTGTTCAGCGATTGAGAAGCAGCGCTCTCCTCGCCCGCACACAGCACCGGAAGTCATCCAGCACCTGTGTTTGTGAACAGCGATAGGGTCTTCTCTAGTTCTTGTTACACAAAAAAAGCTTAAAAGCTTTCAGAAAACGCATAAAACGACTACGTACCGAATACTTTGCCTTGTCAGTACTGGTACTAGTACTAGTACTAGTTGCTAGTACCTTGCCATAGCAAACGCGAGAGAAAAAAAGGGGGAAACTTTTATTATTTAGTCGTCAGTAATTGAATGCGGGAGGGTCCCTTATTGTAGAAACTATCTAGTCTGGACCACTCACCGGCCGAAAAAATGCTTAATTACTGAAGACAATCCCATCGGCGCTGCTGAATAGTGAACACATACGGTTAGAGCATACGTCTGTCTAAAGGTTCGTGATTTCTATATAAAGAAGAGGTGTCATGAAGGAAAAAAAACTGGTATTCAGAATGTTTTCAGAACACACTGATATTCAAAACACACTACAATAATAATTTTAATACCTTTAGATTTACGTCCTAAAACCACGATATGATTATGAGAGACACTTTAGTGAAGGTCTCCGGAAATTTTGATCATTTGGTGTTATTTACCGTGCCCTCACATCGTGCAGAAAAATTTCACCTTCATCGAAATGTGACTGCCGTTACCGGGATTGAAGCAGCTGCCTTCAGGTCAGCATTCGAACACCCTAAACACTGCTCCAGCATGGTGGTCAACGGACGTATTTTCCGAATACCAATTATATGTCGCTTTAAGGTGAACTTTGCTGTAATTTGTTTAATTTTGCTTTATTTAGGAAACACAAGGGATTTTTGGTGAAAAGTACAAACGAGGAAGTCTTATATAAAAAACGTATCCATAATCAGACCTTGCCCTACTATTGATACCTCATATAGAGATAATCATTGATATTAGACCGGAAACGCAGCCGAAACACTTTGAACATAAACGGAGGGACTTCACTTTCAAGAAACATTTAACATTTTGACATTGATTTTCTAAAGCAAAGCAATCCAGATATTTAAGTAACATGCTTGAATATGCATTAGCTTTGCGTAATACTGACCACGGCCATCCTATTTCATTTGCAGCTAGGTGCAAGAAAACATGTGGGCTAAGTATGTGGTGCAAATATTTTCCTAACATCGACTAGTTCATTTTTAGTACAATCAGCATCGAAGTCAGAAATTGAAATAGGCACTTTCTGACCGGAAATTTTCAAAAAAATAACAAATCGGCAGTTAAGGGGCTACTGATTTTCAAACACCTAATCAAATGTAAAGTCGGTGTTCCTAAAGGGAACAACTGTGAAAAATGAACTGCCAAATTCTAGTTGTTTTCAAGGATTGTTTTTATTGATATTTTGAGGTGACGTCATAGCCTTAATGATACCGGCTACTCGGCTTTCTATCACACAGCTTAATATTAGAACTTAGCTAGAGAAACAGAAAAAAACAATTGTCCCTACTTCTCATTTCACCATTACATTGCAAGCAGACATGCTGGTACGCTCTGTGGCAATACCTACAGCAGTAAGTCTGTGCTTTCTCCAGGTGCGACCCTGCATGGCGTTCTTTTAGCATTTGGTAAGGCGCCTTGGACGCTGTGGTTGACACATAACAAATAGGCCTCTGAGAACAGCATTTATCACGCTGCCTCAACGGTCGTCGTTTCCAGGTCGTAAAGAGACACAAGGTGCCGAGGGGTGGCCAAATGGAACATTGATGGCAGGCCAACAAGAAGACCAGCAACAGGCTACAAAAACAAAATGCTTAACTGCAATCTATGTAATGTAGAGAAATAAGAGGGGGAGGGGGCGAAAATGTATTGTCTCTAAGGGAAGAGCCGGACCATGGTACGATCTTTACGATAGAGTGATTTTGAAAGACAATCACTATGTTTCGACCAAGTCACCCTCAGATGCAGAGGGTCAAAAAAGAGATAAATCACATGGTTGTCATTGACTTCTGAAGTGTTTTCTCTTTGTTTGAACAAATGCTTTATCAAAGGTTTTATCGTAACTGACCATGTAAGTAGTGGACAGCAACCATCCTCTGACTCGCTGAAGATACAGCGGTGTCAAACGCATCTTTTTGTACATCGCGTACCAGCTCTCTCTTTGCACAGCCTGTCCAATCATGCTCTACTTTATCTTTCAAAAGCGCAGTTTGAAGATAATTGTATGTACTTTTCCTTTTTCTTAGTAAATGCAGATACATTCATTCACGCTTAAGTTTACAGACACCAATGCGGTTGTTCGCTGCTGATTGTCGGAAACACACTTACCACTTGTGGGATTCGCCAACCTGTCATCTGAGGAGCTATGTCAAACTTCTTTTTTCAAGCGGTGCGAACAAATTGGGTAGCAAACCAGATGCCAATATCTGGTTTACCTCCCGGCCTTCCTTTTTCTCTCTATCTACCCCTTTGAAACGGCGATAAAAAAGTGGCAAAGATGACACACATATGTTGCCATATCATATTTGCAGTGTGCATGTAGACTGTGCACTGCGGCGAAATTAAAACTGCATTTTCTGTGCGCCTGCAGGTGCAGTATACACGAAGCGCACAACTGCGTGGCTGAAACTGTTACAGGCGCTACAGGAAGCTACAGAGCTTTCGACATAACGGTTGTAATTACTTCTATCATAGTTTACAAAAGCCCTGGCTTTACGATTGAACGCTTTCATGCTACACGATACCTTCTTACTGTTTGCATTGTGCGATAAACACGCATGCTTTTTTTTTACTTTCAGATAAGGAAACGCTACATAGACATCGTAGGCTCACACACAGAAAGCAAAGGAATGGGGCAGGTAGAAAGAGCGAAGGTGGTCGCCTCCCCCCCCCCCCCCTACAACACTATGACGGGGTTGCCAAAGCACGAGGGTTGCGACGTAGGTTCGTTGATAACCGATCTGCAATAGGTTGTTTTTTTTACGACGCACTTAAAAAAAATAGGACGTAGACGTAGAACGCAGAACGTAGACACAGAGGGCGCTCCCATCCAACATTTTTTTATTTCCGGAAACTGGGGTACACTTATGCACTCGCTGCTTAAGTTGCCGCCATACAATTTTGATGAACGACGCGAAGAAATACATTCATGTCTTCAATATTAATTGTTTGTCCTGTAGCGTAGCGTCACTGTTCGAAGACAGGTATCTATTAGCGCTGCAATCGGTTCAGCTTCGATTATAATCGTAAATTCATTTATATGTGGGGTTTAACATCCTAAAACCACCCTATGATTACGAAAGACGCGATAATCGCAAATTACATATGCTACAGATATGGTACATATACTACACATATGCTGCAAAGCTTCTTTTGATGAGGAAATATCGAAATATGTAAAATAGTGTTTGAGTGCCAGTCTTTATACTTTGTGTCAATTATTCAACAAAGAAATTGGCATCATAAAGGTCATTTCAGGAAGCCGGTTTAACATCCACTATAGTTGAAAAGCAGTAGTGCGCAAATTCGCGTTTCACTATTCTCCTTAATAACTTCTCATCCAATTTCTCAAGTACCTCACGAACACGCAAAACTTGCAGCACGTGTACAGTGAGCTTCAGCGGCTTTTCTCTCCTAAAGGAGCCACGAAGATCTCACGCACAGCCTACGCAGTCTAATTAGCTTTGCGTCGGAATATTAAGACCATGTGCCGACAGACACAATATTCTGCAGCATATCAAGGGCTTTCGCCAATGCAGCGAAGTCAGCGATATTTTTCACTGTATTCAGCGGCCTCTCTCTGTCGTTAAACGCCTTATCACTCAAACTTCTCGCGCATGAAAAGAAAAGGCGTAAAATTCGGCAGAGCTCATCTGCTAGATCTGCCGAAGTTTTGTAAGAGCCACTTGAACAGCTCTCACTTCAGCCCATATAGCGAAGCGTGGCTACGTGGTGTCCATATGCTTTCAGGGCTTCATTAATCAAAGCCGTTGTGCGTCTCTTTGAAGAGCAATTTGCCTCTGCTCAAGTGGCCACCTGTTGCAACTAACGATCGATGATCTTCGAAACCTCATTTATTTTTACTTTGAAAGTACTTAGTAAACTTACTAAATGATGATAAGACCCGCCGTATCGGGAGTCTTTCATTATTTTTGAACACCATCACACATATTCAGCCCCAAAAACTCACAGAATTCGTTATGCATCTACCTAAAACCACTTGAAGGTGAAAGTAACGTACTTTCTTTATTGTTGACATTTGGACCTGCAGCTCGTCATGCCATACTCCATTGTGCGTGAGTTTGCCTGCCGCAATGCTTTCGCCCTATCAGCGTTTGGTCAGAAGTACAAGGCATATGTCCTGCAAGGCTACTGATGTGTCTTCGAGGACAATCGCGAACATTGGCCAGGCTGTACAGTGGGGTGAGTGTTATCGCTTTTATCTTTATATTGTTAATTATTTATAGCTGTTTTTATTAGAGGCATAGTTCGACTCAAATAGTGCCATCTTAACATCAACACAGCTCTTTCTACGAATAACACTAGTCAAAAGAAAACAACACTCGCATTGGCGCCCAGTCACACTCTCTTTAACAACATGGTGAACTGTGGGAGCGTTTTCTTTTTTTGGCCTCATCAGCGTACCGAGTTCTGTGGCAAAGTATTTCTCACACCAAATCAATGAAATGGGCAAATTAATTGCTGACTGCTGAGCATATACTGATGGATACCGATCATCTACGTCACTTGTGAATGTTGCGAATGCAGTCACGTGTGCCTCTGCCAGACAGTTAGCTAATAAATGAAATTTGGACGAATTGACATCTATTTAAGCTTGTTGGTCGAAATTTACAAGTGTATTGTTATTTTCATGCGGGTCGTCTGTGGTTCCATTCATCGTGGTAGTTAAGGGATGAAAGTGTTGAGCTGTTAATTAGGAGAACGAAAGTTTGATTTCCGCTGACGGCTGCCGCATACAAATTCAAAAGCAACCATGTCATAAAAGTTACGAGCTGATTAGCTTACTCCCACAACTTTTATGGTTCCTTTTAACTGTCTCCTTAAACTGTTCCCTGCGAGACACTGGAGAATGAATAAGGTTCGCCTTTTTAGGTTTGCTTATATCCTACCGAAAGAAATATGGTAGTAACACTTGATTATGATAGATTGATGTGTGGGGTTTAACGTTCAAAAACCACCATATGATTATGAGAGACGCTGTAGAGGATGGCTCCGCAAATTTTGTCCTCCTGGGGTTCTTTAACGACCCCCCAAATTTGAGTAAACGGGCCTACAACATTTCCGCCTCCATCGAAAATGCAGCCACCGCAGCCGGGATTTGATCTCGCGACCTGCGGGTCAGCAGACGAGTACCTTAGCCTTTGGCCCTTCATGGCGGGGCATGGTAGTAACACTTGGCCGCTGAGAACTTACTAACGTATTTGTAAGTTTCCACAACTAGTTCAGATTTAGACAGTGTCGCTTCTCAAGTCAATTAGGCACGCACATTAACGAGTAACAATTACTGCATAACCTGTTCATGACCAGATAGCAGCACTGTGTTCAGAATTGTTGATTTCTCAAACACATGTTGTTTTCAAGCGATTCGATGTCAACTGGAAATAAACCTTTGGGCGTCAAAGACGTACATGTACGTAATTGCCTGTGTGTCTGAATCTCTCCCCTTTTTTGGCCATTTCCCGTTCTTAGCATCTGCTCCTACACTGCGAATATATATATATATATATATATATATATATATATATATATATATATATATATATATATATATATATATATATATATATATATATATATATATATATATATATATATATTTGAAGCGCCGAGCTTTCTTCCTGCCTAATCGAGCGTAAGGTACACTACCGAGGTTGAGCGGTTTCGCGTGTCTTGTCGAGAGCCATAGTGTGCATACCCGAGAAGCAGTGACGTCACACAGGGCACAGCTGACTTGCTGGAAAACATAGAGTTTCCTAAAATTAACTATAGGGGACTCTGGCGCTGCGATCATTCAGCGACCATGGGAATAATGGGTAGTACACACATTTGCCTAGTCTTCGTACTTGCGAGTGGTGAATCGTACTTGCGGCTTCGTTTATTGCTGTGTTTCGGTCTGTTTTGAAAGAAAGACAACCCTTTCGAACTTCGTGACCCGATTTTGAAAGGTAAGTCTAAAAGAGTGAGGTGGTAAAGCGCAACCGCTTAACATTTGCTTATTTTTTGTTTCGTGCGAAAATAGCTCCAAGCCACACGAACACACACGGAGCCGAAAGCAGGCCAGAAGTACGAAGATTAGACAAATGTGAGTACTTCCCATCATTTCAATGCTCGCTGAAGCGCCGTGCGTTGCATCTCCCAAGACACTAGCGCCAGAGTTCCCTCTAGTGTATATTAGGAAGCTCTCTGCTGAACAAGGTCGGCAGGAGCGGCGTGTCACTGGTGAGCTGGCGCTTCACCCACGTCAGCTCACTCGCTCGTCCATCCGTCCATCCGTCTTTTCGTAGATCACGTTACGTGTAGTGTTGCATAGACGAGCTAGGCGCCCCGCCGCGGTGGTCTAGTGGCTAAGGTACTCGGCTGCTGACCCGCAGGTCGCGGGTTCGAATCCCAGCTGCGGCGGCTGCATTTCCGATGGAGGCGGAAATGTTGTAGGCCCGTGTGCTCAGATTTGGGTGCTCGTTAAAGAGCCCCAGGTGGTCGAAATTTCCGGAGCCCTCCACTACAGCGTCTCTCATAATATATGGTGGTTTTGGGACGTTAAACCCCACATATTGATCGATCAATATCGATCGACGAGCTAGGCCACTGCTAAGTTTTTAAATATAAAGCAGTATATGGCGGAGTTCAATGGAGCCTATACTGCGCATGTGCAACGGCTGGTCCAAGCCCTGCCAGTATGCACTCGCGTGTTCCGGTCTGTGTAAGGGGCTGGGACGCTGAGGCCCCTCCTCCTTACACTCTCTCAGCAATCGTCTAAAGCGGACTGTATAAAGCGGAATGTTCGTAGAGGACTGAGTAAAAAAATTATTTGTTATTGAGAAAAGTGAATCATTAATAGACAAGTGTGCCTGTGATTATGTGCCTTATACTCCTGTCGCACGTGGGAAATTAAGTGCACTTTAAGCGAGTCTATTTAAAATCACTAAGTGTCAATTTTGCGTTTCGCTTCTACACGAGAAAACGAAGTGTACTTTGAAAATTATGGCAGAGGAAGTCGGCGGATTTGTATGGCATAATATATTTGCTATTTTTGCACCCGGTTGTCATTGTCGGCCCCGTTGCTTTTGTGGAAGTAGTACCACTGGCACATGCCATCGCAAATGATTAGAGAATGACTCATCTATGCATGTGCAAGTGTGCAAGGAAGTAAACAACGCGACGGATGCAGCCATTGCGCAGCATGGACTGCCGCATCGCCTTGGCGGACGTGGCCGCAAACTGCCCGAGGAGAAGAGTAATGAGGTTTCTTGTTGTATTATGACTTGCTTCAATACACAGCGTTATTCCTTACAACCAAACCTTCGTTTGAATGTGGTATGAGTGCTACTTAGGGCAGCTGATAACCGCGGAGCCGAACCACGATATTGAAGTAACTAGAAGAATAAGAATGGGGTGGAGCACATTTGGCAAGCACTCTCAAATTATGACAGGTAGATTGCCACTATCCCTCAAGAGGAAGGTATATAACAGCTGTATCTTGCCGGTACTTAGCTACGGAGCAGAAACCTGGAGACTTACATAGAGGGTTCAGCTTAAATTGAGGACGACGCAGTGAGCAATGGAAAGAAAAATGTAGGTGTAACCTTAAGAGACAAGAAGAGAGCAGAGTGGATTAGAGAACAAACGGGGGTTAAGGATATCATAGTTGAAATCAAGAAGAAGAAATGAACATGGGCCGAGCATGTAGCGCGCAGACAGGATAACCGCTGGTCATTAAGGGTAACTAACTGGATTCCCAGAGAACGCCAGCGGGTTAGGGGGAGACAGAAGGTTAGGTGGGCAGATGGGATTAAGAAGTTTGCCGGTATAAATTGGCAGCAGCAAGCACAGGACTGGGTTAACTGGTGGAACATGGGAGAGGCCTTTGTCCTGCAGTGGACGTAGTCAGGCTGATGCTGATGCTTATTATGATAATGATGATGATGAGTGCCGCCTCAGGTAACATCGTACTATAGGCAAAGCTCCTTATGGCGTCGCCCGTTCGTTTCCCGCTATCGTTTGTAACCACCGGTGGCACATACACGAGAGAGTGCTCTTCAGAATGTCCGCTGGATGGTGCTACTTGTATATGATGAATACATCATGAAAAGATGTGAAATAGTGGTACTTGGAGTGTTCACTAGAAAGACGGACGGATAGATGGACATACAGATGAACGGACGGACAGACAGAGGAACGGCCGCATGAACAGACGCACGGATGGACGGATGGATGGGCGCGTGTATGGACGCAGAGATGAATGCACGCACCGACAGTCACACGGATGGACGGACACATGAACGGACGGAAGCAAGAGCGAATGCACGGACGGAATCACGGACGGGCTGACGAACGCTTCGTCTCACCAATAATTATTCACTTCGTGCATATGCAGTTTCCGTGCAAGCCGCTTGTACCGAGGCTACACACTTCGTCGCAGCGAGGTGAGGTAGGAAAACACACTTGCCGGCATGTCTACTTTGCAGTGAGTGACACTTGACTTTCTCGTGGGACTGCGTGCAGATGACAGTTGCGGGGAAGTGTACTAGCTCAAAGTGCACTTAAGTTCTTACGTGTGACAGTGGTATCATTCCCCGAATAAAAAAAAAAATTCCCATTGCTTGCTGGATTCTTGTCGTGAATGCTGCATCTTCCGAGTTTCACGTTAAGCTCCTATATCGGCAAGTATTTTTGAGAAATGCTTTGGGTGGTGTTAAGACAAGTTAATTGGCGTTTTATTGAAGAACTCCTCTCGTGGCAATGTTTGTAATGAAGAAGCACTTGAAGTTACGAAGTCTTCCTATTAGTTTCTTAATTCAGCATACAACATGATCAAAAATATAGAGCGTGAAAGGACACCTCAATAAGACAAAGAGTGGCGATTTATGGTGTGTTGATATGACTCTCGCACCCACTCGCAAAACTTGATATTCTTGCCCATTTCATCTGCGAAGTGAACAGCGGGCTTAAACTATATCAGGCTGAAAGGCATCACTCTGGAGCGGCAAGTGTTCAGAAACTAATTCATAGGGAAATTCACTCTTACGGCTTTGGTGAAACGCCTGCTCGGTGCCAGAAATACATTTTACCCGGACGTTACAGCATATGAAGCACCTACAAATTTTCGCGCGAGAAGGATGCTTTTGAAATTTCTTGGTTGAAAAGCAAACGTTAAAGCGAGAGAAAAAATACCTCAATCCTGAAAGTTGAATGATGCGAAAAAAAAAAAACTCTGCAGCCTAAATTAATTTTGTAGGCTACGTCTTCTAATAAGGCACCCTCGCGTGTGAATTTCGCCCCCGGCCCCCGTCACAACTTGCGATTAACGGCGTAAAACTTGAGACGAAAAATGTATTACAAGCCTTGCCGTTAATGGTGAAGTCGCGTGCCATGACTGCACGGATATTCTACATGCTGCGTCATAACTTTTGCTAAACGACGAAGATGTGTGGAGGAAGCAACTATAAGTGGGCACGCAGTGTTGGACGAGGCTTCCCGTGCAATTTTTCAGACCTTTCTTGACACCACTGTTTTCATCTTTGAATTTATTTTCCTGCGCACTTGTATGCAGTTATTCACTGTGATGCATGAGGAGAGAGAGAGAAAGAATGTGAGAAAGGTAAACAGATTAATTAGAATAAGTCGATTTTGCTACCCTACACCTCGTGAGAGGGGAATAAGGAGGTAAAAGAGAGAGACAGGAAGAAATGGACATTGCAACCAACACAGACACATTCCACACACTGTGCAGAGAGTGCGATGCATGAACTCTTTATATATTTTTGCCCATCGCTTCAATTTCAACTCGGCAAAAGTGCTTCATATATTTTTATATGTTTTTTTTACCTCCAGTTGTTTTGCCTTTTCAACAAATGTACCTTTCTGTTGGTGCTCGATGAGAATTTTTTAATGGTCTAAGGCTGACTGGCCCCGCGCATGCACGAATATACACCTATCTCAATGCAAGGTTGTTACTTTTTTTGACGAACAGCCAGAGACTGGGAAAAAAAAACCTTTCTAGCGGCATCAATCAAGCATTTCATGCTTTGTCAGGTCAGCATTCTTGTTCCTTCCGAATGACTAAAAATATTGAGCTATGTTCATAGGCACTGTGTATATTATGTCTCTTTCGCATCTTCATTTATTTCTTTTCCGCATTTCTTGATGCTTTGTTTATTGACTGAACCTGAATTCATGTTTTCCTAGTATTTTCTGTAACCTTTGCATGTACATATACTTTGAGTGCTATCATCTTGTATTTTTATGTACAGTATTCTACCCCGGCAGCTGTAGTATAGGTTACAATACTAATAAAACTTTAAATAAACAAATAAATACATATCTAAATTATTTAATCACTTGAAATAAATGAATGGATAAAGTTCTTTGTATTCAACTTCAAACACGCTTCTTCCTCTGAAATTTGCAGTGTAAAAGCATTTCAGTGTCATTTTCTACTGGTGCGATGTTGGGAACCACAGCGCTGTTAGCAGCTCGTAGTGGAGTGAAAACCGATTTGATTGATACGTGTGGTTTAACGTCTCAAAACAACCATATGATTATAAGAGACGCCGTAGTGGAGGGCTCCGGAAATTTCAACCACCTGGGGTTCTTCTTTAACGTGCGACCAAATCTGAGCCCACGGGCCTGCATGATTTTCACCTCCATCAAAAATGCAACCGCCACAGCCGGGATTTGATCTCGCGACCTGCGAGTCAGCAGCCGAGTACCTTAGCCGCTATACTACAGCGGCGGGGCCGGAGAGAAAACTGAGTGGAGGCGTTGTTATAGAAAGGCAGTGCTTAACAAAATGAAGTTCTTGAAGAAACACGTCACAGCGATGCAGTCGTTATTTATTCAATTCAATTCAATTCAACTTAGATTTATTCAACATCTGGGAGATGCTTGGTGCACGCACAGAAATGGCTTGTCTAGTTCCTTGCGTCGGACTATGGTAAACAGTGGTGCGAATTGAAACAATAGAGGAAGAAAGCAACACATAAAGTAAAAACCATTTATACTCACTAGAACTACAAAAAACATTTTTATTACCATTCTTATTAGTTGACATAATTATTTGATATATATCAGAACTATCGGAAGTTGAGTAAATTAGAAATCAATGTAGCAAGTATGTACATTGAACAAAAATAACAATCACAGCTGCCCATACATGTTGCGTAACCGATTCAAAGACATTGAAGCCACGTCAATACAATCTCTGGCAAGTTCATTTAGTAGTGCAGGCGAGAGAGAGCGAGATAGAGGTAACTCTTTATTGAAATACAGAGAACTTAGCCGGCTTATAAAATTCCCCGACTTGCTACTCTGCGTGGCGAAGGGGATGGAGGATTGAAAGTACGAAAAGGGGGAGAGAGAGCAAAAAAAGACAAAATGTGAATAAAGATAACAGAATAAAAAAAAAGAGAAAAAAAGGCCACCTCTTTGACCATTGAATGAGGACGCGCGTTAATAGTATTTCCGTGGCGTCAAGCTACAGCTACAGCTTGTCTAGCTGACCGATGCGGTCCAAGTACGCAAACGAAAGTTTTATAGCACGCCTCTGTAAAGTGGGGCAGGCTAAAGGTCCCAATGCACAGTCAAGTGAGAAAGTTCTTTCGGTTATAGAATGCATGCAATGTTCAAAAAGCGCACGGCCTTCAGCACACGCTCTTCACTCAAAAGCGCAGGCGATGTATGCCTGAGCACTTATATTTCCTAGGTTGTGCGACATTTTTGAAGTTTCCATATGTCAGGATGGCTTGTGTGATATGCAGGGTAATTTTGGTCAACTTAGCCAATGTCCTTGGAAAAGAACTTTTTTTTTATTGCGACCGATTGTAGACTGTGTGTGCTCCCCGAGTGTGCTCGTGATTGTGTGTACCTTCTCATCTCTACGCAACCTCTTTTCTCCCCTTCATCCCTTCCCCAGTGCAGGGTAGCAAACCATATGTGCGTCTGGTTAACCTCCCTGCCTTTCCTTGCATCTTTATCTCTCTCTTTATTGTGTTTCCAACAGGTGTTCCCGAAGTATGGTGTTCCCTGATTATCTCCCTGACCTGAGTGTGCAGGATGAGAATCGCGGCCGTTGCGGCGGCGGCATTTCTCGGGGAGTTGTGTTGTTCGAGGGCTGCGTACTAAGATCTCGGGGTTGTGTACGCTAAATAACACCAGATGGTGAAAGTTTGCGGGGTGCTGCGCGATAGACTTGTGACTGACTACATGCTTGTATGTGCGTTGTGTTATGAGCTATCTCTTTCTCCTTTCAAATCTCTCCTCTCCGTCTTTGAATTTCTCCCCTTGACGTTCCCACATATAATAATAATAATAATAATAATAATAATAATAATAATAATAATAATAATAATAATAATAATAATAATAATAATAATAATAATAATAATAATAATCATTGCTTATCGCAAAACTATACCATTAATAGAAGAGTTTTATGATGAAAAATATTAGGTTTTAGACAAGAACCTGTTCTGTTGTGTTTTGTTTTTAGACTTGGCAAAAGCGTTTGAAACAGTGAACCATTCCATTTTGTTAGAAAAGCCATTTCGATTGGGCTCTAGGGGGACTTTTTATGATGTACTCTATAATTACTCACACGACATGTCACAGGATGTTATACGATGTAGGGAAGTAATTAGCAATATAAAATATATAACTGCTGGTGTTACACAAGGATCGGTGTAGTCACCATTGTTATTCAAATTATTTAAGAACGACTTCCCTTTAGGAACTTGTAAAGCGAATGTGTACCGGTATGCAGACGATACGGTGCTATTAACACGTCACATACGTTGTGAAGGGGTGATTATTGCTCTTCCGAATGAAATTCCTAATGCAATTATATGGTTCGAAGAAACCTGCCTAATTGTAAACGAAAACGAAGCGAAACTGATCTGCTTGCGAAGCCCTCTAAAATAACAAAAACTGGATAAACAATTTTTTCTACACACCGAGAATTGCAACTCATGCAAATGTTCTGCAGTGAAAAATGTCGAAACATTCAGATACCAAGGCGTAATTTTTCATAGTGGTATGTCTCGGCAACGTCACATGGCATTTATTTGTTCTAAACTGAGAAGTGTGGCATATCTGATTTTCAATATGAAAAGTTTGGTGCTTCTACCAGTGAAAAAAAAATTGATAGTTGATTCGCTAGCATATATTGTGTTGAGATATTTTATTAAAGTTCTTACATTTCGCTCTGAATGCTGGAAAACACACATTGACAGTTTGCTTAAAATATTTTAAAAAGTGTTGCTTACGATAGTAAGGTAAAGTTTTACAGTACAATTTTTTTGAGATTCTGATTTTTGTGTATTCGAGGACTTCTTTACTAAAACAGTTGTGCTGAAATACAATTGGCATGATGACTTTGAAGTGACAAATGTAACGCGTCAACCTCTGAGAGGGAAAAAACGGTTTATAAAGCCTCAGTTTTTTACCAGATATAGAGAAGCATGTAGAAGTGTATGTATTCCAAATCTTTTTAATGAACTACCTGTAGAGTAATTTTAGCGAGTTCAGAAAAGCAAATAATGAAATTACTCATTGAGCTGTGAAATCACATACTCTACTTGTAGGTCACGAATGCTCTGGGTTCCTCTTTTGTTCATCTTTTTTATTTACTGCCTGTAAAAAAAGCAATAGTGTCACTCATTGGTCTGTTCGTTGGCAAATGAGCGACAATAGTTTTTGTTACCTTGTATACACATCGTGTAACCGGCTCTGCCGGGCCTAGTCGCACAAGTCCTTGGGACTTAGGCCCATTTCTTCTTATTTCCTATGGAAGTGTATTAGCAAGTCCTCCGTGTCTCTGTCCGAGAAGGAACTAAGGTTCCTCGAAGGTTTCGGTGCGCGCAAGTAGTTGTATTATCTTTACTTTTCTGTTTTGTTTCCTTACAGGTTTTTTCTTTGCCTTTTTTCTGTTTTTTTTTTCTCTTAGTCTTATTCTGCTCTTTCTGCCATATGGTTTTTTGTCACATGGTTACTGTCTCCTCTATATATTTTCGCACTCTGCGCAATAAACTCAGTTGGATGTTAGCGCTCGTGTCCTTCGTGTGCTTCTTGTCTCTGTGTCGTCGTTTTGTTCTCGCGCTATAACTGTCGTCATGCCACACCAACTAGCCCAAGCTGCCACACTTCTAAGTGTACAATAAGGTATTATTATTATTATTATTATTATTATTATTATTATTATTATTATTATTGTTGTTGTTACGGTAGCTCTAAATATTCAGAAAAACTAGAAACATAATGCAAGTCCCAGCACATTCATGAAGTGAAATTATTTTGCACGAGCTTCTTTATTTTTTTTTGCCTTGAGTAAGACTTGTATATTTAGGCGGCACAACACCACCGACCAGAAACGCAGTAGTTAGCCGAGCGCAATGTTGATAACGATCCTGACTAAGCCACGTGCACCGCTTTATAAATAATTTATGCAGTGCCGCATGCCAGCTTTTTACACAGTTCTGCGCACCTGCAGAGTTCCCAAACTGGGGATATGAAAAACTATTCCTCCGCGATCTCTTTGATCAGGAAATGGCTCTTTTCATTTATGTACGCTGTGTCGTATTGGCACACACCAGGCTCGATTAGCACACATTATGGGTGTGCGAGCAGACAGCACTATTCCGAATCCCATTTGCCTTCTAATGACTCATGTACGTCTACTCTCTCATTCTGGATGCGCTTCGTGCAGTCATTGGAGGAGAGCTTTAGTGGGAACGTCGTTTTCAATTATGACAGTAGCATCTCGGTGAAGCCATAAAACGGGAATTTCGCGCACCTAATGGGCCTTCGTTAAGGGAAAATTTTCGAGATATAAATGGCCCTCATAAAATTGTCTTCTCAGAATCCTTTGATCCGGTGCATTGTGAAAGGTACGGAGTGCGCACTTTCCTGGGCTTTGAGGTTTATAACCACTGTCTGTGCATTATGCTTTACATCGTGTCTGGTATATCACTGCTCCTCGCTTCCAACAGCTTTCATGTTCACTACGTTCGCATATATTTGTATTAACAAAATCGGATCCCGGGCAGCCTCAGCTTACGTTCACGAGGCACTACAGCATGCACTTCATTAACCGGAAGGTGCATTTTCAATGGCATAAATATCTGCTGGACCCATACCTATATGGCAATATCTATCAACGAATTCATACATATATTTAAACCAAACTTTCTTCAAACCTACTCGAGAATGTCCTCGTGGTACGTAGTGTACATTTGTTTTGCAGCTATTCATTCTAGCCTGAAATTCTATTAGCGGACAATGACCGCGAACAGAGCCACACACACTAACACAAAAAACAACCGTAAACACAGGCTCACAAAACACGTTACCGTTCTCTTCATGATGACCAAAAGCTTCCACGAGTTGACGTGCCAAGAATACGTAGCCAAGGATGCCACATGGAGTTCTTTCGGCCGACTAACAGCGCATTGAAGAAGGCGTTCAAAAACCCACATTGTGGCCGCAGCTAAGCCTGGTTTCACCAACAATAGAAATAAATGTTTCCGTACTCTCACACACTCTATCCGTTACTGTCTGAGTCAATGGCTTCTTGGGACGGTGGACAGTTTCAATAGTTTGGGAAAATTCCGAAGGGAGGGAGTGTTGCATGCATTGACAAGACGTGGTTGAATGTGCGTCTCCACCACGGCGTCTCTCATAATAATTTAGTGGTTTTGGGATGTTAAAACCCACACCTCAATCAATAAATAAATCAATAAATCAATGGAACATGTTAGCGTTAGCGTAACTCCACTGAGGAGAAATAAGACTTGGGGCAGCAAAAAAGAATACCTTTCGGGTGGCAACAAGCGGTAGGACCACTGGGTCCAAATGAAAGGCCAACAAGGCTGTGCAAAGGGGATTTATGCAATATAATTCTACATAGTAGGGCAGGACAACCGTCTTGCGTGCATGAAGCCCATTTTTTAGGTGACTCTATGAAGAGGCTGCCCTATTTTTTATTCCCTAGCATAATACTTGAGAAGCGCGGACTGCTGCTAAGTGATGGAGACGACGACGAAGTGTCTATTTCATAGAACGCTTGTACCCTTGTCTCAAATTTTTTATTTGTTTTACCGCAAATTCTGGGAGCTGCCGCTCCCTCTTTGTGAGAATGGATGAAGAAGCCTCTCAGGATTTTCGAGGTGGACAACCGCTACGTCTGGCAGCGGCTAGGAAACGGGGGACCACCTCAAGTGGCACAGACAGCGAGGCAACGGAGCTCTATTCCGACGGTTTCGAGTCATCAGATGACGACTACACAGTCGTCATGAGCCGCAATGCAAAAAGAAGACTGCTACGAACATCGTCGACGACGAGTATATCCACCGTGCAGGCTACCGCGCAGCGTTGGCCACACACTATACTCTTCATGGCTGTGGACCCTTCAGCCAACCTACGGCGGCTTAACAGGCAAGTCCTCTCTGCATACCTCGAAGGACTCGCTCAAAATGAAATTAAAGACGTCAGGATCAACTCACGGAAAAATGTTTTGGCAGTTGATGTTCTACACCGTAGTGCACTGCAAAGCCTAGAGAACATCTCGGAAATTGACAGAGTCACAGTTAAATCAGTGATCCCCACTGACTGTAAGGGCAGTGTTGGCGTCATATATCATGTGCACATTTCCATTCCCGCTGACGATTTCCCAATCTTGATAAAGCCAACTACAGACGACATTCTTATCAAGCACATCACAAGGTTTGGTCAGTCACGATGCCTGAAGATTGTTTTTGAGGGGGACAGTCTTCCCACACAGGTCAAAGTTGGCCACGTTCGCCATCAGGTCCGTCCATACATACCGAAGCCCCTACAATGCTTCAGATGCTTCAAGATGGGACATGTCAAAGGAGTATGTACCAGCAATGTCGTGTGCCTGCGGTGTGCCGAACCTCATTCAGAGGACACCTGCCACGCAACTGCGTTCAAATGCTCCAATTGCCACGGCGCTCATAAAGCGTCGTCTAAAGATTGCCCACGAGTGATAAATGAACGCGCGGTGCTGAAACGCATGGTGCGCGACAATTCAACGCACAGGGAAGCCGCTGCTACTGTCAGGCGACGTCGGCGTCACCACAGAAGATCATCACGCAACGTGACATCTACCGATAGAGACCCGTCATCTCAAGCAAGAAGAACTGGCCCCCCATCGTCAAGCTCTGTGAAGACGGATACACCGAAAACAGAATCAGGGTCAAGACTCCCACCTCGTGAAGAGTCGCCATCACTTCCACGAACACATCCTGTTTCAGAGGTGCATCGATCCCTGCCCACCTCGATGCCATCACGAAGCACTGATGAAAAGACAACTGAGGATCGCCAGGTCATCAACATGTTGCAGACCCTTATGAGTGCAATGAGCATGCTTTTAAGCAACATGAACACCCCATCAGCGCAGAGCGCACTCCAAGTGCTGGACACTTTGAGTCCGGTGCTTGCAGCTCTAAGGTAAAACGATGGCCCGCAACATGCTATCCTTTCGAGAGGAGGTCAAGAACGCATCTGTCCTTCAGTGGAATGCCAGAGGACTTAGGGCGCGTATGTCCGAGTTCCGACAATATGTATTCACGAACCAGTTCTCCATAATTGTGATTTGTGAACCGAACCTGTCAGCTCAGATGAGACTGTCTGGATATGAGTGCTTTATGTCTTCTACCCACGGAGAGTGCAGCAAGGTCGTTGTGATCATACGGCACGACTCAACGTATGTTCATCACCCAGTACCCCCTGACGAAGAAAATTAGTACGTTTGCCTAGCAGTAAAAAACGAGAAGACCACATTCACCATCATCGAAGCCTACTTACATCCATCAAGTCGTCTAGACCGTGAGCGCTTGCACGGAATTTTGAATTCAACTTTCCAGCCATGGGTGATAACTGGTGACTTCAATGTCCACCACTACTTATGGGGAAGCTCCAGGGTCAACACTAGAGGTAGACAGTTAGTGTCTTTCGCTTCTGAATGTGAACTTATCCTCGTGAATGACGGCAGCCCTACTTATCTGCGCGGATCGGCCTATAGCAGTTGCCTGGACCTCACTTTCGTCTCACGCTCGTTCACACGCAGAGTGCACTGGTTTTCGGATTTGGAAACAAGCGGTAGTGACCACATCCCAACATACCTGAAGATTGACGGCTTTCCAAGTCTGAAGTCCTCCAGAGCCGTCCAGTGCACCGATTGGCAAAAATACAAGTTAATCATGAAAGACTATGTTGGCGCCTCACCTTCAACCTAGAGGACGCAATAAACAGTGCCCTACAGTCAACGACGCGTTCGCTTCCGGTGAGTTCATCTCGCACTGACATGGACATTGATCTCGAGAAACTCCGAGCCATTCGTCGTCGTGCAGAACGACGTTATAGACGCACGAGGTCACTTGACGATCTGAGAGTGGCCAGACGCACACAAAAGAAAATACAGCGTCACATGGACAAGTTAGACAAGCAACGATGGGTATCTTTTTGCGAGTCTTTGGATCCCAGAAAGCCTCTGTCACTAATCTGGAGAACTGTCCGGGGTCTTCGTACAACCATTACTCAGTGCTACCCATTAAAATCTCTGGCACTTCACTTACACTGCGAAGAGATTGATGTCGCAGATTCTTTCTGTCGAAGGATTGCCTGCGGCTCAAATTCCACTGGGGCATAGACGCCCGACTTTTCTGTAGTCTCACGTGATCCCCGAATGAAGATTTCGTTTTCAATGGACGAACTAATGGCTGCGCTTGCTTTGTGTAGACGTTCTTCAGCGCCAGGACCTGACGGCATCACTTACCGCGCTCTGTGTCGCCTAGGAGATCAAGCTCGGCAGGCACTCTTGCAGGTGTACAATGACTCCTGGCAAACTGGCATGGTTCCACAGGAATGGAAGTAAAGTCGCCTGATTCCACTTCTCAAAGCCGGCAAGTCACCCTTGGACATTTCCTCTTACCGCCCGATTGCCCTCGCGAGCTGTGTGGGAAAAGTTATGGAAAGGATGATTTTAACGCGTCTGGAATGGTACTTAGAGTTCTACGAAATATATCCAGATGCCATGTCCGGGTTGAGACGAGGCCGCTCGTCAATTGACAATGTAGTTGACTTGGTGACATATGTAGAACACCAGAAGGCCTGCAAACGGTTATCTGCTGCTCTGTTTCTTGACGTTAAAGGGGCATACGACAATGTCACCCACGAAGCCATTCTCAGCGCACTAGAAGGAGTGGGACTCGGCGGCAGGATATATACGTGGGTTCAGAGCTACCTACAGAATAGATCATTTCACGTACAGACAGAGAATGGCCCGACACCCGAGTATTATTGCAGCCGAGGAGTCCCGCAAGGCGGAGTGCTAAGCCCGACGCTGTTCAACCTGACACTCATTGAACTAGTTGGCAAGCAACCAAGCAGTGTACGACTTTCCATTTATGCTGATGACATCTGTGTGTGGACATCAGGTGTGACTCGACTTCAACTTCGCACTCGACTTCAGAAGGCAGCATCGGTGACATCGCACCACTTACGCAAACAAGGGCTTGAAATCGCAAGTGAGAAGTGTGCAGTCGTGGCTTTCACCAGAAAACCAATGTCCGCCTACGGCATATCAATTAACGGGCAGTTGGTGTCATGCAGCCGGAGTCACAGGTTCTTGGGAGTCGTAATCGACCGACACGTGTCTTGTACACCCCACGTAAACTACGTGAAAAAGCGGCTGACTGCCATTTGTCACTTATTCAGGTTTCTTGCTGGGAAAAGTTGGGGAATGTCTGTCGAGTCTATGTTACAGCTGTACAAGATATTATTTACTGGATTCTTGCGGTATAGCCTACCTGTTATATCTAACACGTGCAAAACGAACCTGCGCACAATCCAAAATATTCAAGCCAAGCGCTTTCGATATGCCTTAGTTTACCCCGCTGCGCACCGACAGCTAAAACAATTGCCATTGCACAGGACTACTCGATCATGACGCACATCACCATTGAAACGATGCGTACGTACCTCAGGACACATGCTAGGAATCTTTCCCACCACTTGGCAACCCTCGCTACTGAGAGGCCCCGCACGAAATTTAGTGCAATTGTCTGTGCTCATCGTGCGTCGTTTACGTCCGGTTTTACGCCTGCTGAGAAACTGGTGTATTTTCCGTGGTGCCTGACACTTCCACAAGTACGTGTTTCAATTCCAGGAATACAGAAAAAATCAAATTTGCCTTGATCAGCCCTAAAACACTTGAGCTTGAGCCATCTGCACGAAATGTACAACAACCACGTGCACATATACACCGATGGTTCAACCACAGCGTCTGGTTCTGGTGGTGCGGTGGTGATTCCAGCTAGAGGAATCACTCTGCGAATCAAACTGTCACATGTCACTACGTCCACAGCGGCAGAAGTTGCGGCTTTGTGTGGCACCCTAGAGTACATCAAATCCCAAAGACCGAGTAAATGGGCTGTGTTTTCCGACTCAAAACCAGCCCTACAGAGCATGCAGTCAGTCCTTCGACGAGGTTGCCATGAACAGTTAACTTACGAAGTTGTCAAGCTTCTTCACCACGTCACAGAAACAGGCCACGAGGTCAAGTTTCAGGGGCTTCCTGGCCATTGTGGGATCAGTGGCAATGATTCCGCAGACAACGCAGCTCGCACATCGCACCAAGAAGAACACGCCCTTCCGATTCCTTTGTCAAGGACTGACGCTGCAAAGCAACCTCGTCACCTGGCACGTAGTCTGAGTCTGCAGGAGTGGAACACCCCAAGCATAAGACATACGAGACTATACCAAATAAACCCTCGACTGGAACTTCGACCTCCTTCCGGACTTCGTAGAGGTGAAGCTCACTTCTTTGTTGCCTTTGGTTGGGGGTTGCCTTCACAAAAGCATATAGAGCCCTCATCGGATTGACCGACAATGCGGAATGCGACGTCTGCTGCACCAAAGAAGACATCGACCATCTGATATGCCATTGCCCTCGATTTGCCTCTGAAAGACAGAAGCTTTCGGACGCATTACAACAATTGGACGATCGGCCACTCGCTGTGCAGATGCTACTGGAACACCGTCATCGCCTTTCGCCGGCTCAAAAAGCAGTCAAAGCTGTCTTTTGCTTTTTGAGGACTACAGGCCTATATAACCACCTTTAACTTTTGTGTAGTGCCTCCGCTGCATACGCGCCAGCTGATCGACTGACAATCCTCCTTTTTTTCTCTCTCTTTCTCTTCTCTTTCCTCTCTCTCCCTCATCTTTATGCCTCCTTCCTATTCCCCCAGCGTAGGGTAGCAAACCAGGCATGTGCCTGGTTAACCTCCCTGCCTTCCCTCTTGTTGTTTATCCCCTCCCCTCCCACGGACTGCTGGGTGAGCTGGTAATTCATCTTAACTGAGTTGTACGAAAAAACATTGAAGTACAAAAGGAAGACGCCTGGACACAGCGCACTTATTTAGCGAAGGACAATTATACACAATATTATTGTCCTTGTGAGATAGTGAAACGCAAGTATTTTAATCTCGGTGAAGCTGGTGGCTGAGTCGTCTGGGTGAAAAGAGAGGCATTTTTCATAAGTCATTCTGAATAACAGCGAATATTCCGGACATATTAACTCGGCAAGTGGATTACCACTTCGTGAACATCATCTTGCTAGCAGCTACTTTATTGGTTTTGACAACTAATAGTGTGCGTTCGTTGAGAGAAAGTGGACAAGATTATGGTGATGATAAAACGGCTATCGACGAAGGGTCGGGCTGTAAAAGGTTTGTGTTTATTGCGACACGCGTTTTTTTATTTTTACTTTTTTCATTCAGCATTTACACAAGGAAAACTGCGCCTGATTGTTCGAGAAGGTTCACGACTTTTTTACTTCGTTCTGTTAAGATTGTACACAGCGCGCCAACACTCCCGACTATTCAAGAAATCGCGCGATGACCAGTGGTAAGGCTGGATTATTCGACGGCACATATGTAAAGCTGACGCACTTCGCCGCTTTTCAGTTGATCGACGGCCGGTGCTATGCCCGCCGCTATCAGGGCCAGTGTGTATCGCTGTAATCTGACTTTGGATTTGCCGGCCACAAGTTCGGCCAATTAAACAGTTTCAGTTTCAACAGGCTGATTCTCACTTTGTCAGCATCACAACCTTGTGAAAATATACATATATATCCTGTTTGCAATTAATACACGACAAGTAATACATCCTTAGAAATTGTGCAGTATATGAGAGCTCCTTTTGAGGGCAACAAAACTGCTTTTACCAAGGCTTGGCATGATGAAAACAACTGTAAATTGCGTCACTTTGAACTGGACTGCAACGATGACGCCACATTCTCTAACGAAGTATGCCATTGCCTGATAGTCCATTTTATTGCGCAATGGACGTTATGCAATCCAACTTCATTCAGCGAAGATTTGCAGGACCCTTTTCTTGAAACTTTTATCTCGTTCTTGCATTCTGTAGTAAAAAGTCGACCTACAAGTTCTCGCATGTAGTAGCACTAAAACAGTCAAAGCAATTGTGAGATTTTGAAGACAGCGGTGATATATTTGGTTTCCTTTTGCTGCTTTGTCTACGCAGCCATTTCCTCATAAGTAGCGCCATAACGTCGTGTTCAGGTTCCGCAGTCCGGAAATTGCGGAGCCACGATGGTACTGTTTCTTCCGGTTTGCCATATCGCCTAGAGCGCAGTTCTCCAAGCTTGAAAAAAATGCTTCAATACTTCATATGCGCTATATGTAGGACCAAAACTGTCGCAAAAAAAAGCTGTGAAAAGATTTTAAGCAGTATGGTGCGACGATAAAAAATCGTGGTCTTCCCACGCAATTACAATCGTAAAGCCAAATATAAAAAAATGGCAGATCTCACGTACAGTGGAATCGATGATATGCGAAGCACGAATGAAAAATTTTGATATGTACCTTTAAAATCTGCACTACGTTACGAGGTGGATGTAAATGATGCCGTACAAGGCTTCCATGTCATGATTATCATGTTTCGATGTGTCGTTTAACTTCGTCATCTATTCACGTCACGTGATACCAAATTTAGTATTTGTGGAGCTAGTAAAAACGGACGCGAGCACGCCTATGAGCTTAGTGTGTTGTCATGTTCCTACATGACACGCATGTCAGGATTAGAATGTTTGCACCCGTGATAGATTTCATCATCCATTGACATCACGTAACACCAAATTTGGTATATGTAGAGCAAGCAAAATGGCCGCAAGCGCATCACGAAGGGCCCAATATACTCCAATGTAGCGTTCACGCACACGCACGCTGGGCACAGCGACGCCACGTTAGCAAACCGCGAGCACTCTATAGTCTGATGCCAGGCGCGACCAATATCCGTCGGCGCGGCCCGATGGCATCCGGCGCGAAATGTGTATGGCGCATTTAGCGCCGATGAGTTACCCAGACACCCTGCGTCTCCCTCTTTTTGCGACGAAGGGACGCCGAACGCGCTGAAACGCGCATGCGTCAATGCAACGCAGCACGGCGCGCGCCTGAGAGTATATGGCAGGACCAGCGCCTGGCGTGGCACCGCCAGGTGTCGGGACGAAATAAACGCCGGCGAGCACGCGCATCGCATCACGTCGAAATGTATTGGCGCCTTGCCGCTGGCTTGTAGTCATGTTCTCACATGACACAGCATCTAATGATTATCACTGTTTGCACCAGTCACATTCCTGCGTCATCCATTCACGTCACGTAAAACCACACTTGGCGTATGTGAAGGTAGCGAAACCGCCACGAGCACATCATTAGTGTGGCATGTAGTCATATTGTTACATGACACGCATGTCGTGATTATCATGTTTGGATGTGTCATTTACCTATGTCGTCCGTTCGCTGTCACGTGACACATAGTTTGGTACATGTGAAGCTAGCAAAACAGCCACGAGCAGCATCCTGGGCGTAGCATGCAGTCATGTTGTAGCATGACACGTATCTCACATTTGTCGTGTTTGCACCAGTATCATACCTTCGTCATTCATTCATGTCCCGTGATACTAAATATGGTAAAAGTGAAGCTAGCGAAACAGGCCGCCAGTGCATCAAGAGCCTGGCATGTAGGGTGTTGTTACATGACACGCATCTCATGATTATCATGTTTGCACCAGTCACATACCTTCGTCATCCAATCACGTACTGTAATAGCAAATTGGTATATGTGACGCTAGTAAACGGCCGCAAGCGCATCATGAGCATGGCATGTAGTCATGTTGTTACATGACACGCATGCCATGATTTTCATGTTAGGGTTTGTCGCTTCTTCTCGCGATGGAATCATGCCATACCATGCAGTTTTGCAACATGCCATGTGAACAAAACCACCGTAAGAGCTGCAGGACCATGAAATGTAAATATTGACATTCATGACATACATGTCATCATTTTCATCTTATGAGTAGTCAAATATGTTCTCCATACGGTCATGTTGTGCCGTACCAAGTTTGATATACATACCATCATCGTAATGGCCAGGAGAGCTAAAAGTCTTAGGCGACCAGATAGATAGATAGATAGATAGATAGATAGATAGATAGATAGATAGATAGATAGATAGATAGATAGATAGATAGATAGATAGATAGATAGATAGATAGATAGATAGATAGATAGATAGATAGATAGATAGATAGATAGATAGATAAGCTCAAAGTCGCTGAAGTTTGCTAAGAACTGGTTCGCATTTAAAATGGACCTGTACTTCTTATGTAACACTAACTCGCTATAGTAAAGAAATGAACACACAAACAATGAAAATACAAACGAAGGTGTCTTTGTCATGAGGGGGTAACGAACCTGCACTTCTTGTGTAACACTAACTCACTATAGTATATAAAAGAACGCACACAATGAAAATACAAACGAAGGTGTGTTTGTCATCAGGGGGTCTCCTGTAGACATAATATCGCTCTGGCTTCATGTATTTTAAAAATGTTGTTTCCCGAAGACTTCAAAATTGCGATGTTTTGCCACAGTTTTCGTTCATTTGCGTAATTCACGATAGTTTAATTGCACCAAACAAACACTGGAAAAGAGCTTTCGAGGTAGTTTCCCAGACTCGCACCTACGCTCAAACGAGATGCTGTCTAGGATGACAGATTACTTTTTAATAGTCGAAGGCTGCAATGGCGGGAAAGATTTAGGTGGCTGCAGCGCACACCAACACTTCTCTCACCCTTTAGTGTAGCGCACACTATAAGTCAGCTGTCCAAGTGCCTTTCTCTAAAACTCTGTCTTCCAACTCTATTGGTAACTACCTACGGGCGACTTACAGTCTAATTAGGCTGTCACAGATGCTAATAATTATTTTGAACGTGTTACGCTTTTAGGCTTGTGTACAAGGTCCTGACCAAGCTGTAAAATTACTTAGTTCACTTAGGCACGGACCAATCTGTTGATTTCTGTTGTTTTGATGTGCATTGATCCCATTGAGCAATTCTTACTATTTACGATAGCGGTGAATTAGTCCGCTTATGTATTAACTTTATGCTCAGATTTCATATCTAACTAAAGACAACCTCTAAAACGTCAATTATTCGGTGGTAGATTTTCATTTGGTTTATTTTGGCATTTATTGACAACAGTTATCACCATTGTATTATTGTGCGTAATTATCAGGAAGTTAATTCGACATTTTTTTCAATTAACACGTGCCCCTCTATGATAAAATACACAACTATTAACACCTTTGTTTTGTGCTAATTATTTTATTTCGTGCGTTGAGCGTTTTATGAACAGAACACATGCGCTTGTGAGTTTCGGGTTGGAATAAATAAAGTTTTATTCAGTCCACCAAAAGACAGATCATTGCGTTACGGGCCACTTCCATGCAGGAACTGCGATGCTGAGCTCCTCAGCCGCCTCGCAGGACTGGTTGGACAGCCGAGAGCTGGTCTGCCAAGGACGAGCAGTGGATTGCCGCCTCCCATCTGGCCGAGGTGATGCTCGGTAAATGAGTAAATTTGGTACACTGCCAGAGCCTATGTTCCAGTGAAGCTATTTGCCTACAATGTGGGCAAACATTACTTGGGTATAAATCATGGTAAGTTATGTGTAACATTTTCACTAGTAGGGTACGTCCGGTTTGGCAATAGCTTAATGTAAGTTCTTGGGACAGAGTTCGATTTTGGTGACGGTGGAGGGAAAATCGTTCTGGACAGGCATGAATGCTTAGTGAGCCCGTTATATGTTATGGAAAATTCGCAGCTATCCCCTTTAACGATAAACGCATGCCTGGGAAGCTGCGGCTGAAGAGGTCTCGTACCGACTAGTGTGCTGCTTCAATTAGGTTGGAAAGGAATTGTTGACTTCTCCAAGGTCAGCTGGAAACCAGCTCAGAAGAAAGTGCGTCAGTGCTAGCAGTGTAGTATTCTCAGCGCTTTCTCTTAGTTCACATTCTTTTTGAAGTCCTGTAGTGCTGCGTTGGAATCACTGTAGATTACTTTTCCTATCACATAAAAGGGCACATCGGAGTGTTGTAAGTTCCGCGGCACCATCTGGTGAGCAATCCCAATACTAACGGTGCGTGCAAACGCCACAGCGCCATCTAGTGAGCGCTCTGACGACTATCGGTGGCTACTAGAACGCGGGTCTCTCCTATGCCTTGAGCAGTTTCACCCATAAAACTACCTAGAAAACGTCAATGATATGGCGCTAAATTTTTGTTTGGGTTTTCTTGAATTGATGGACAACGGCTATTACTGTTTTATTATTCTTATTTGATTATCAAAAAGGTAATTTCGCAGTTTCCTTCAATTAACTTATACACCTCTATCATACCTATGATGCACAAGCATTACCACCTTCTTTTATGTTCTGCATCTCACTTCATGCTTCTAAAAGCTTATTGATGATTAATATGTGGGGTTTTACGTCTTATAAGAGACACCGCAGTTCAGAGCTATGGAAAGGTCGACCACCTGGCGTTCTTTAACGAGCATTCGAATCTGAGCAAACGGACCTACAGCATTTTCGCCTCTATCGGCAATGTAGCCGCCGCAGCCGAGATTTAATGCCGCGACTTGCGGGTCAGCAGCCGAGTACCATAGCCACTAGACCACCATGGTGGGGCTTCCAAAAGTTTAGGAAGAAAACACACCCACTCGGGTATTTGGGTATTCTGAAAGATCCTCCATGTAGTTTTGTGCTGGCACTACAAAAAAATGCAATTTCGAGAAAAAGATAAAAATAACCGCGTCTTTAGGCACATTATAAAGTTTGCTCTCACATCGAATCGGACGCCACCGTTATTCCTGACATGACACTCTGAAACCCAGGCTCTACAGGAGTGTATGCGCATACGCCCACACAGTTTCGAGAGAAACGTCAGCCGGGTGAATAACTGACAATCATGCAATAGACACATGGCAGTGCCCCCCAAGTGAACGCTTATCAAAACGCGAGCCCTGCTTCTTCGCTACCACTTGTGTACTATCAGGTGGAATAGGACGGTCTCATAAGTACTGACTAACAAAGAAGTGCTCTCCGACACTGGGCGCGTTTGCCCCTACGCTGATGGATTCGTCAAGAATAAGGTCTGAGTAAACTAGCCAAGGGAAACTCCTACTGAATTTTCGCAAGCTGACGGGCTGTCGTTAAGCCATTGTCAGAAAGTGTGGCAAAGTCAATAATATTTGGCACTACTCCATGTCTGACCATCTTTAAGGGGTATATCACCATATAGGCGAAGCTTGTCTGGTGTTTTTTGTTACGGCTACGCTATATGGGATAACACTCGATTAACGTACGGCATAGTGAAACACGTTTGCGGCATAAAAAACCTACGTTCGCATACCCTTTTTACTAGTCGGCGAATTCAACGTAGATATGAAAAGATTTGGGATCTATAAGTTCACCAACACATCATTATTGTCGGCTCCCTACTGCCGACGATATAGTTCTGCCACCTGCCAGTGGCTATAGGTTCCGCAAAAAGTCCTGTTTCCCGAGATTACTGCCAGATGGCGTTCATGTCTCACAGAGCGTCTCAGACAGAAGACTAATGTCTCGCAGCTGCATTTGGTCACCAATTATTTCTCCAGAATGTCACTTTGGCGTCAAGCTGCTACACGACAAAGGGAAGTGTATTGATTAAGTGATCGTGAAGGCAATGCTTAACTAAGTAGATTGTACGATAATTGTTATTTACGGCCATGTGTCTATATTCATGGTGTAATAGAGCAATGAATAGCTGTTCACATAAACTTTAAGCATAAATGCGGTGGATGTAACGTCGTTAAAGACATCAATTACATCCTCTTTGGGCGCCCAATATACGCATCTGAGCGACAGTATCTCAAGGTGGCCTTAAAAATACAACAGGACACAAACTGGAGTTGAAAAATATTCAAGGCCCATGGCAGAAGAGCTCCAGTGCGTTAGACTTCACAAAAGCGTTACTGACATTCTTACGGCCACAGGCTTGAACGAAACGTTGTAAATAGTGCAGTGCGTGGGAGAGGGTTTATGTGTTATGTGACTGTTATGTGTGTCTGCAACTGTATGTGTTGTGAGTTTATCAATGTATATATGATTGTCATCACCCTGCACCCGAAGTAGCCTGTTAGGTAAAAACCGTGAAAACCACTCGCGGAGGATGCGACCATTGCACGGCCGTTTCAGGCAGTTATTTCTCGCCATCGGGCAAATTACTGGCATGATTACTGCTTGACAGCGTGAATAACAATGTCACGTTAGTGGTACAGCACGTTTTAGGGCATAAAAATAATCCCAATATTGAAAACCATTCCTTAAATATAATGTGCACTCAATTTCTTATACGTAATTTTAGAGTCTCTGCTGCGTACACTATAGACAACCCGTCACAGCGAAGTTTCTCAAACACTGGCAAGTTCCCTAGGTAGCACGTTAAATTAAGTGTTCCCGTTCCCCAGCGTGTAATTCAACCTACGATTACAATATGTGCTCCGTTGAACGGGCAAAACAGACGACATTGTCATAATAATTGGCACTTCTCCGTGTCTGCCCATGTTTAAGGGCTAAATCACCGTATAGGCGAAGCTTATCAGGTGTTTCAAATGCCAAGCATTTCTTAGCGAACTTTGGCGACATTGAGCGTATCTAGCCCCGCCACGGAGGTCTAGTGGTTAAGGTACTCGGCTGCTGACCCGCAGGTCGCGGGATCAAATCCCGGCTGTAACGGCTGCATTTCCGATGGAGGCGGAAATGTTGTAGGTCTGTGTACTCAGATTTGGGTGCACTTTACAGAACCCCAGGTGGTCGAAACTTCCGGAGCCCTCCACTACGGCGTCTCTCATAATCATATTGTAGTTTTGAGACGTTAAACCCCACAAATCAATCAATTTGAGCTTATCTATCTATCTAGCCGCCTACAACTTTTAGCTCTCCTGGCCGTTTCGATAGTGGTATCGATACCAAACTTGGTATGGCATAACATGACTGTATGGAGAACATACTTGACTAGCCATAACATGAAAATCATGACATGCATGTCATGAATCTCATGATTTATATTTTTGGTCTTGCAGCTCTTGTGGTAGTTTCGTTCACATGGCATGTTGCAAAAATGGTATGGTATGACATATTTGCATGGCGAACACAAGCGACAGACCCTAACATGAAAATTATGACATGTGTGTCATGTAACAACAGACTACATGCCACGCTCAAGATGCGCTCGCGGCCGTTTCGCTAGCGTCACATATACCATGTTTCGTACTACGGTACGTGAATGGATGACGAAGGTATGTGACTGGTGCAAACATGATAATAATGGACTTGCGTGTCATGTAACAACATGACTACATGCTACGCTCATGATATGCTCGGGGCCGTTTCACTAGCTTCACTTATACAGAATTTATATTACGGGACGTGAATGGATGATGAAGGTATGATACTGGTGCCAACATGATAAACATGAGATGTGTGTCATGTAACAAGATGACTACATGCTACGCTCATGATGCGCTCGCAGCCGTTTCGCTAGCTTCACATATGCCGAATTTGGTATCACGTGACGTCAATGGCTGACGTAGGTATGTGACTGGTGCAAACGTGATAATCATGAGATGCGTGTCATGTGAGAGCAACACTACATGCCACAGTCAAGACACCAATACATTTCGACATGACGCGTTGTGCGTTCTCGCGGGCGTTCATTTTGTCGCGTCACGCCGGCGTTGCCACGCCAGGCGCGGGTCCTGCCGTATACTCGCAGGCGCCCGCTGCGCTTCGTTGCTTCGACGCATGCGCTTTTCAGCGCGTCCTGCGTCCCCCCGTCACGAAAAGAGGGAGAGGCAGTGTTGTCTGGGTAATGCATCGGCGCGAATTTCACACCGGTTGCCATTGCTGGGCCACGCCAACGGACGCTGGTTGCGCCTGGCTTCAGGACTCAGTGCTCACGTTTTGCTAACGTAGCGTCCCTGTGCCCAGCGTGGGCACGCGTCAACGCTACACTAGTGTATATTGGGCCCTTCATGACGCACTCGCGGCCATTTTGCTAGCTCTACATATACCAAAATTTGTGTTACGTGACCTCAATGGATGACGAAATATATGACTGGTGCAAACATGATAATCCATACATGCGGGTCATGTAAAAACATGACAACATACCACGCTAATAGCGTGCTCGCGGCCGTTACACTAGCTCCAAATATATTATGTTTGGTATCACGTGATCGCTAGCTCCGCATATACTAAGTTTGGTATCACGTGACCTGAATAGATGACGAAGGCAAACGACACATCCAAACATAATAATCATGACACGGAAGTCATGTACGGCATCATTTAGCCCCACCTCGTGACGTTGTGTTGATTTTGAATTGATATATTAACGCTTCTTATTTATGCTTCGCAAATCATCGATTCCTACTGTACGTAGTATCTGCCAAATTTTTTTTTGTTACTGCTAGACTCTACATACACACACGCCGTAGCGGAAGACTACGGAAATTTTCACCACCTGGAGTTCATTGACGTGCACCTAAATCTAAACACACGGGCGAACGGTAACGAAGATCACTATCTGAAAGTACACTTAGTGGACATGTGTGACAGTCTGTGGGACATTATTGTAAGCACAATAGCTGCACAGAGGACTAGAGCGCTTCACATGGTAAACCCTTTTTTAATCAGTTTTTATTATGGCCAACTTGTCATTCTCGCACATAGTACGTAGTACTGTAAATCTACACACGTTTTCCCAATTAAACAGTAGTTGGCACACGATGTTCATGTGCATATGTTTATAATGTGACGAGGTTTATTGGGTTTCAGAGGACGCGATAGTCATCAGCGGCAAGGCAGCGTGAAGAACCATTCAGAGGCGCAGCAACGATCAGAACAACGAGCCGAGCGAGCCAAGCGGTGGCAATGCTGCTTGATAGATGCGAATCTTCTTCGTCACAACCGCCTCCGCTGAAAAAGAGCCATCCTGGCGCCTCAAGGTGTTTTAGGCAGAGGCTCAAGGTAGGATTTGAGGCGGGAAACATAGACAATGTCACGTTCACGCCGGCACATGTCATCCAACTGAGTAACATGGCTCGATAAGAAAATTCAACGGAGAAGTTCTCTCCAAAACTTAGTACGGCCTTTCGTACTTTGGAGCGAGCTTCGAGTATTGTCCTGGAGATTGGTGAGGGACATATATTCATACCGGAGACCCCGGGTCCTAACTATATATTTTTAGGATCTTGGTGTGCAGTGGCACGGCTTTTTTTTTTGCGTTGCTGCTCTTGTCACGTTGAAGTGCATGCGAGGTGGCGGCACTCTACGGCTTGTCGAGCAACGTCGGCGATAGGCTGACACTGAGACACATCAGGACAGTAGGGCAGAGGTGTGTTGATAGCATGGGAAGACTCAAGTGCGTAAAACAGAAAAAAAGGCCCCGTATCTGCATGTTAAACTGCAAATTTTGTCGAAATACGATAGTCCTGCGTGTGGAGAGAGTGAACCAAACATTTATTTGATGTTCTGCGCAAGAAAATTGGTGAATAGTATTCGGGAGGCGCTGCGTTAGATTGCCTCGAGCGTGCAGTGGACGCGAACGAGCCCATAAAGTCACGTCACACGTGAGAGATGCGCGCCACCTGGCAGTTTTTTTTTTTTTTTTGAAAACTAAGCGCGTGGTTCTGAGACGGGTGTGCGCGCCCGTCTCAGAGGTGATAAGGTGTAGAACGCAAGGCGACGGGTAGGTGCCACCATCGTCGTGTCTTAGCAAAGCGTTGGAAACACTCGCCTTTTCGTGCAAGCGTTGCATGGTCAGCGCAGCGTGATAAGCGCTACGGTCCTTAAAATTACTTATGTATGCCTTTTCCAGTAAAAAGACGCACATGAAGAATATGTACGTGTTGTTATGTTGCCCCAGACATGCGCAATATTTGGTTTTAGTTCACACTTGCACAAGTATGAACGCAAAATCTTGAGCAACATTGGTGGGCGCTGCGAATGGGGTCACTCGTTTCAAATACCTGATGGCGTTGAGAGTCGACAAACAGACAAATGTACAGACAGACAGACAGACAGACAGACAAACAGACTTTTTGCGTTGGAGCCGCACAAGAAAGACTATCGCCTTTTAAAGCGAAATGCCCGTAGCTACTTGCATCGCGGTATTTTGGGTGAATGTAACATATGGAAAAACACGGTCCTAGTCACCATAGTCAAATGCTACCTACATCAAAAGCCTATCACCCAGCGTGTGGTCGAAGCGTTCTGTGAGCCCGTTATTCTGCGGATGGTATGCCGTGGTCGTTCGATGAATGGTGTTGCCTTTAGAAAGCATAGCTTTGACAACTTCGAAGAGGAAAGTGCCTCCTGTGGCTAAGGAGCTCTTGAGGTGTGCCTTGTTGAAGTGTTAGCTGATGTAGGACGAAAGGGGCAACATTCAGAGTGGTAACACTAGACAAAGCGGTTGTTTTGGTGTAGCACGTCAGATGGTCGACAGCAACTATATAATCGAGTGGTTTACATCCGGTGTCATCGAAAGTGGACCGTAGAGGTCCACGCCGATGTGATCGAACGGCTTGGAAAGGCATGAAAGCGGCTGAAATGCTTCTGTGGCGCGTAAAGATTGCGTCATGCGTCGTTGGAAGTCAGGCCATTCCTGCACGAATTTCCGTACGTTATTGTACACGCCACGCCAGTATTACTGATTTCGAAAGCGTTCGTACGTTTTGAACACTCAGACGTGACCACATCGTGGATCGTTGTGAAGAGAGGTATGAATTCGTCACCGTAAGCTGCTTGGAATACCCAGTAGCCACCGGTGTCCGTCAACAGAGTAGTTGCGGGGGTGAAGCAGTTGGTCGCGAACAGAGTAATAGAAAGCTTTGCGTCGAATGGATCGATTAACGGGAAGGGTGGATATGCCGGGAAGGGTAAGTCTGTCACTTTTTGTGCACTTGCAGTGTCGAGTGACAGTCCGGAAAACAGTGTTATCACTTTCCACAGAGAACGGCAGAGATTAGTGGCTATAACAGAAACGCATGCGCCAGTGTTTCTGTTATAGGGCAAAAGTGTTTCTGTTATAGGGCTGTTTCTGTTATAGGGTTTATGTTATAGGACAAGGGCAAAAGTACTAAAACCTTCAATAGTTATTGCGACCGTGTTTGCAGGGGAGGGGCGAGGGCTTGAGAAGTTCGAAGGCGGTGCATTCATTGCATCCGAACCGCGGCGCTTAGTTTTCCTGTCCGGAAAGTTCGGACCGGCGATGCATGGGGGAGGGTGATCGCCGACGTGGTGATGGCGAGCTTTGCGGCTGGATGTCAGGTTGATCAGCTGGGGCATAGCGTTGGGAGGGATCAGGAACGTGTGAGGGGAAGGGATGGCTGCTGTATTACAAACACCGACCACCATCGCTGTAGGTTGGGGGAAGGACGACAACGGCAATGGCGGGTGACGTGTCCGAGTGTGTAGCAGGTATAACAAATGGAACGATTATTAGGCCTCCTCCAAAGTTGGTTCAGCAGCACCACCAGTGCTGCTGAAGATGTAGGATAGGCGGATGGTTGCGCAGTTCGTGGTGCATGGAGGCCGTAGAAGCCTACGTACGACCTGTGCTTACGTGAGGGGCGTGGTCACAGGCTGCATTGGTTGCGGACAGGTACATAGCTGACATTTGTGACTGGAGGCTGTTCGTGATGCGCACGAGGAACAGCGTGGACGGCCTCCTGGCTAACGACAGCGTGAAGCGTGATGGGTAGACGGGACGTGGGCTCGTGAGTATATCGTAGTAAAGGAAGTTGGTGGAAAACTTCCTCCCGGACGAAGTGTAAAACCCGCTGAAGCAACGTGGAATGGTCGTACCAGCTGTCAAGACTGAACAGCGACTCGGCCTCCCCGAGGAAGCTGCTGAGTCAGGGAACGTTGCTTCTTCATTTCGTCGTAGCTGATAAAAGCTGACGCCTTCTGAAACGGACGTTAAGTTGGGCCAGTTGGTTAGGATCCATCGTGAACTTTCTTACAGCGCAACACCAGAAAAAATACAGGACGGGGAAGGAGCAAAAGAGAAAGAAAAGACGGCGCCGTCTTTTCTTTCTCTTTTGTTCCTTCTCTGTCCTGTATTTTTTCTGGTGTTGCGCTGTAAGAAAATTCATTCTGAAACGGTGCTGGGATTCCTAGCCAAGAGCATTTGGGACGCGGAGTTTCAATGCATTTCAGGATTTGCTTTATTTTGTCAGCTTAGCGCATGGTGTCGTTGGCGCGTCGACAAAGGTCGACTACGTCCTCAATATAGCTTGTGAAGCTTTCTTCAGTCTGCTGTGAACGGACGAGCAAGCGCTGTTCCACACACTGCTTGTGGACCATCGGCTGGCCGAACACACTTCCAAGGAGGACGCGTTGAAAACGCTCCATGTAGGCATGTGTTTGTGGTTATTTTACCCCGATTTGGTGACGTCAGCGAGGTAAATTATGACGTGGCCCAGCTTGTCGGGGTCAATTCACTAATAATTTACCCTGACCAGTTTGTAGAGGGCGAGCCAGTCTTCGACGTAGGTGTCATCAGCACCACTGAATGCTTTCGGGTCCCGAAGCCAAGGATGCCCGGGGCAGGGTACGAACTGGTGCGAAGGCGCCCGTGAGTTGACGTTGTCAGGCATGGTCAGAAGCGTACGGCTTCGTAGCTCCAGGGCGTGGCTACCGAGATTAACCGCAAGCACCCTTCACCAAATGTGACGCGAGTTATTGTCTTTCAGGAGACGTGATACTCGCCAGCAGCGAGGCTGTAATGAAACTTGCAAAAAACTCAGTTTCCACAAGAAAGTGTCTATAACAAGCTTGAAAGGCTTTTATTTTCAGAGATCACTAGCTTGTAAACTTCAGAACTCATGTGTTCTCATATGTTCATAATCCATAGGTTCACTTGGCACGTCGTGTGCTCGTAACAAGTTTTACCAAAAAACATTTCTATCAAGCAACCCCATGTGCTGATAAGTTTTCTGTGGTGAACTCGTAGTTTTCATTTCTTAACATAAGGGCATATTTGAACACGACAACGTTGAAAATCTCGTTTTGCGAAAAAATCCGCGTTGGCCTCAGCGTCTTTTGTTGTGAGCGAAAAATCATTTTGCGAGGCTGAAAAATTAAGATGTATGCAAATAAAATGAAGTAAATAAAAGAACGTCTATGTCCTAATGCGGATCAACTGTTTGCGTGGCAAGCGGATGTTTTACCTTACGACCACGCGTCTTTCTTTGTTTTTGAGTGGTAATTATTATTAAAGTATTTGCGTAATAAAGACAAAATAGAGCAAACAAAAGTACATTCACATTGCGAATATAAGCGCTCAAGCAGTACTAATAAACACTCATTGAATAACACAGCTGCTGAGCTAACATGACCACGCGTCTGCTAGTGAATTCTGTGAATATAATTTCCTCTGCTTAGAAATGCAGTGAAAGTAACTTTCATGCTTTGCAGACACACGCATCATGTACACTTGCTTTACAGTACAACATGGAATATTGTCTTAATAATGTGTGCTTCGAGCGTACATTGCCATCGGATGTCTCAACATGGTTTTATCATAATTAGTTCATAGTATGAAGCCAGTCACCCACTACAAAAGACACGCACGTTACTGCACCCTTAAGGCCAAGTAGTGGGTGCACAGCAAGTTCGAAGAGATTTTATACACGTGCGTCTTTCCGGACAACGACGAAGTTCGACACCTACCCATTAGGGAGTACACACCAGGAACCTAGTATTTCTATCGCGTTCAGCTTTTAAAGGGGACACTTAGGGGCCCTTATTTTTTCGTGACAACCTCTCCTATTCGGTTGTTCCCTTTCATTCCCGTTCGTCTGCAAGGGCATTGTCTGCGCGGTAATGACGGTTCACCTGCTTTTTGAGCCAGTGCAGGCGAGATGCGCATAGCGCGTATTTAACGGGTGTGCTTCTCACCTGCGCGCCAAGTGCGTTTCCTTCCACGTGTTTGAAGCGTGTAAGGTGCAGGTGGCTGCAAACATTCATTAAATGTACGGGCCCGTTCGAGTTGTAAGAAGGGCTTGAGGCGAAGCGCTAAAGGCCTACCAGCGATCTGTCTCACGCCAGATGGGGCGTCTGACAAATAATTCAAGAACCCTGAACTTTATCTATCGTTCTCCCGGCAATCGAATGTTTCGGCACTGTGTATTCAACCACTTCCCATTCAAGTACGTCTGAGCCAGAGCCAACCCAACCTGCATCACGCCTCGACGCTGTCGGTGTCCGGAAAAGAGGCGTGCGGTTTCCTTTGGTGGCTGATTGGCCGTTTCTGTGTGTAATTAGTTCAGCTAAGTAGCTAAAGCACTTCACCATGCCATTCTCTCCATGAACACGTCGACTTTAGTTTGGGGAAAACAAAATCTATCACAAGGAAACTGTTAGACAATGCTGCCCCTACTTATATAGGGTTTCTTTTTTTTATTTACTACTCAAGTACCATTTCCTTATTCAGGCGGCATGTTGTAAATTTTTGTTCCATGGTATCGGTTGCAAACTTTTATTCCACGGTATCGGTTGTTATTCGCGTTGATATTAAAATCTTATTCGACGTTCCAATGACTACTACAAAAGGCTATATGCTTAAGGTGATCACATTTGAGTAAAGTGAGGTTATACGCTTGACATAGTAATAAATGCGCGTGTTTCAGATTCTGTTTTGATTTATTGCGCGATATTTCAAGCAGTAAGAGGCAGATGCTCCAGGTACCGACAAGTTAGGATGCGAGAAGACCGGCTCCTGCCTTCGAGAATGCTTTCCTGTGCAGTCCACAAGCTTGTCGCCAAGTTTTCAGTCACATCGCGTGCCTAAGGTCTCAAGAATTCAGTAGATACCACCTTTGTGCCGGTGAGTGGACTTTTGGGGGGACATCGATTTTTGAGACATTTTACACGGCAAAGCCACCGGAAGATTTAGGCCTGACCAAGTAGCCGCCGATGCGCTGGCCTGGTGCCAACTTGATTCAATGCTCTGCGCGTTCCAGGAGCGGCAACTGAGAATGGAATACCAAAAAGATGAAGAGGACATCTATACAGATGATTTCATGGGAGACACGGGTTGGAAGGAAGCTGAAATGAGATGAAATGAAATGAGAGCCGCGGTGAGCCCTTGGCCATGGTTCCCATGGCCAAGGGCTCGACTAAGGCTGGCGTTGGGGGATACACTCGAGCCAGTCGTAGTAGACATGAGACTAAGCACACAATCGTGCGAGTGGAACGCATGCCGCCACTACACGAGGACTTAAGCGAAATTGTGCTACGACCGCGTGAAGGATTAGACATTTCGAGAATTGGTGCTGGACCCATGACAGATGCAATAGTACTGGCGGCCGGCGTCAAAGAGGAAGAGGCCATTCAGGACAGCATCTGTTCTAATTTCCAGCACAACGTTATGGTGACAAGCACTCCGGACCAGGACAGAACTTCAACATACCTCAAGGTCAAACAGTTGACATTTGAGGCAAAGTTTTTGAAGTTAGCACGTACGCAACGGCACTCCGCGATACCAATAATAAAGTGATTCGCGGGATCCTCGTAAGCGATACTCAAGACATTGGAACCCGAAATATTGTGAACGTGAATGACCTACTGGCGCTGCAGGCCAGGATAATCAAGGACACTGGGAAATTCATCATATTGTTCGAAGGACCCAAAATACCGATATTCGTGAGATATAGCCCTTCACTTTTGTAGTGCTCCCTTTACCGCAAACATATTGACATTTGTTACGTCTGTGGAAAGCTGGGACATCGGTCTGACGTGTGTCCGAACCCAGCTGAAATTATCTGCAGAGGTTGTGAGATCAAGAACCCAGATAAGCTGCACCAGTGCAATTCAATATGTAGGCTGGGCGATGGCCACCATCCCACGGCAGACAAGGAGAGAAAGAACAGGTTCTTAGTGCCATACGTCGTCAGACGCAGACGTTCGGAAAGATCACGAGCAGCCACAGAAGCCCGTGACGCATCAATGACATCGAGTACAGACATCAACGACGAGCAGCTAATCCCAGCCATCGGGACCCAAATGATCCAGACTACACAAGAACAGGAAAGGCGGCCCCACTCTAAGGGGAGGTTGCATTCCAGAAGAGGTTCTACACCAAAGGCCCACTCCCAATTACGGGGGCGCTCAAGTTCTCAAGGCCACTCTCTGGTTCAGGAGCAGCCTGGATGGCATCCAAATGGCCAGCTACCTGGCGTCCAGTTGGAGATCACGGCTTGCAACCCGGGGAGGACGCCTGCAGTTGCACCGAAAGACAGCTGAGCTGAGCGAGTGTGCAACAGCGCGGCAGAGGTGATGACAGGTAAGCTGCCAGAGCATGATAGAACTGCACAGCTAGAGCAAGAAAACGCGAGACTTACAAAATCGAATGAGAGGCTATCAGCAGAGTTAAAGGAAATGAAAATGTTATCACTAAGCTGACCAGCACGCAGTCTTCACAGCCAACGACTTAGCCAGTTGACGTCCCTGTTGCTGAAAACGTGGGGGACTCGAGAACCACAAAAAAGAGGGCAGTAATGACAGAACACGTGCAAGCCAACCAAACGACCACGTCAAATATGAAAGAGGTCTTTGACACGCTCAGCAGGGTAGTAGCCAATCTTAGCGAGCAGATGGGAAGGCTACAATCAAGCGTGGCGGCACTGGAAGAGCATATGACTTTGTGCATAACGAAGGTCGAAGCATACCTGCACAACACAGCAGTGTCTCCTTATACACCAAACTCACATCTCTGGCCGCCAATACTAGTGATACCGAACCTTTGGACGGGTGCAACATCAGGCTCTGGCGGCCCATGTAATAAGCATGATGGCAGTACAAGGTGAAGCATTCTGTATCTGGAAATGGAACTGTAGAGGTTACCTTAAAAATAACGCAACCCTACAGCAGTATATCAGGATCAGTCCAGAAAAGCCTCATATTATATTATTGCGGAAAACCCTTTTACCGCAAGCAATGCTGCCTCGATGCCGGCCTGTAATAGGGGACACCAAAGAGAGGGGAGTATGCACCTTCATATGCAATAAACTAATGCACGTAACCCACGACCTTAAAAAAGAAGCAGGCTGGTGGGAGCACATCATGGTAGAGATCGTGCCGGGTAGAAGCAACCGTCAGAGCTATTTTATTCTCAGCGTATACAGCAGTCCAAAGGAACAAAAGCAAGTGTTCAAGACGGTTCTAAATAAACCTGTTACTATTGCCGGGGAATGTCCACTCATAATAGCAGGTGATTTAAACGCCCCTCATCATACTTGGAGCTACAAGTACAACACTGTAAAAGTAAATCGACTTTGGCTCAGTGCCAGTGAACTTGATCTGGCCCTAATTACGGACCCCAGCCTACCAACAAGGCTTCGTACGTCCTGCTGCAAAGACTCCACCCCAGACCTTACATTTGTAAAGAACATAAAGAGGGCCCATTGTATGAACCTTGCTGTAGACTTCGGGAGTGAACACTCCATTCTTGCCACTACCTTCTCTGTGGAGCGTAGGAGAATTCCACTTCACAGACTGGGATAAGCTCAGGAAGGTAAGGATTGAAAGGGAAGAAGATGGTCACAGACCAGGCTTGGAGCAGTGCGTCCAACAGATTAAAAAGCAGATTAAAAAGGACATCAAATCCATCTCCTCAATCATTACCATATATTTTCTGGTTGAAAAATTGTATATCCGGCTCGCTCATCTTCTTGAGGCAAAGGAAGCATTACTGAACCATTGGAAGGGTCAGCGCTAGAACCGAAGACTCGGGAAGAAGATAGTTGAGGTAAACACATCAGTCGAGGAACAATGTCGCGCTCTATTTAGGCAGCAATCGGACAAAATCTGCAACTCCGTTGTTGTCAGATGCGGAATTGCAAGACATGGAATATGTTATAACGTCTCCTCAACTAAAACACCACCAAAACAAATCAAAGGCATGCTATTGCTCGAATTTTCCATAAAGAGATAGAGCTCTCTACAAAACCGCAAGTCGTCCAGTGGCCCATGCATAAGTACCTCACAATCAAAACAGGATTGGCACCATCAAGTGGACAGTACCAGGGAACGCCCAATCTAGGTCTTGAAGGTGACTTTAACATCAAAAGATTCGAAGAACCTTGCATGATCTCAACGGCAGGTCAGCCTCCGGCCCTGACGGTATAGCAAACAGAGTACTTCGTAACCTTGAAGACAATTCATTTGAGAACTTGAAGGGTATGATCAATGTAGCATGGAGAGAAGGCAGGGTGCCAGAGCAGTGGAAGCTGGCCAACACGATCGTCATTCCTAAGCCAGATAAGCATCCTAACTTAGACAGCATGAGGCCAATATCCTTGATATCATGTATAGTCAAGGTTGCAGAACATGCCATACTGCAGAGGATAAACAAGTACTTCAAAGAAAATGACATCTATACACACAATTTGGTTGGATTCGGGGCAGAGCTATCCACATAAGACGCAATGGAGCTTATCAAACACCAGGTCATCGACAACAAAACCACAGACGTAAGAGCCATTCTGTGCCTAGTTCGAAAAAAAAAGCGTTTGACAACATCTACCAGTCATTCATATTCTTAGCAATTTGCGAGCTTGGTCTGGGGAAAGTCTTCTATGGCTACGTGTGGTCCTTTCTTGCAGATCGGAGAGCCGTGACGAAGATTGCAGATATCGAGACCGCAGCAATCGAATTAGAAGTAGGAGCACGCCGCAAGGGGCACTGATTTCACCAATGCTGTTCAACATTGCCATGATTGGACTGTGAAAAAATTGTCGAGCATCGAAGGATGGAAGCACAGCATCTACGCAAATGACTTAAATCTGGTGCACTGGGGGGAGTGAGGGGCAAATTGAGAGCGCCCTCCAAGAGGCGATTGACACCGTAGAAGAGTACCTTCGTCCTTCTGGGCTGAAGTGCTCCTCAAGTAAGTCAGAACACTTACTGTATCGGACTGCAAGCCGGGGACCGAAGCCCAGAGAATGGAAGCCATTGAACCAGATGGACATCCACCTCCGTACAAATCAAGGGTATGCCATTCAGAGGGTCGACTCATCAAAATTCTGGGCATGTTGATAGAGTCTCCTGACGCTAACAGCAAATCTATAGCCAAGTTAACTTCGAAAACAGACAGGGCGGTGCACCTCATACGCAGAGTGCCAACAAAAGAAATGGGATCAAGGAAGACAAGCTCATCCGGCTAATGCATGCGTTTTGTTCTTAGCCATTTCACGTACGAGGCAGCAATGCATAACTGGTCTAAAGCAGAGTCCGAGAAACTGAAAGTGCTCCTCAGGAAAGTTATCGAGAAGATCCTGGGCTTATCTAAACACACCAGCACCGCGCGTCTACTCGAGGTTAGCATTCACAACACGCTCGAAGAAATAGCAGAAGCCCAAAAGAAAGCACAGTCTCCAAAGTCATATACAACAAGGTCGGAGAGAATGATCCTCTGGAGCTGGGCCAGCACCTAACGACGATAAGAGTCAAATAAAATGACGTCCCCGATATAACATCATGGAGAATATCACGGTATCTCCTATACCGCGAAACAAGCATCCAGAACACAACATAGGAAGAAGCGTAGCAAGGGCAAGGACTATACTTCATCAAGTCTCAAACGAGTAACGAGTGTTGTACGCATGTACTGAATGTGATTTGTTTTTCACGTTTCACTTGTATTTTTTGTCTTCTAAACCCACTCCCCTCTATAATGCTGTATGCCCTGAGGGTACAAAAAATAAATAAATAAATAAACGAGGGGTCATGTTGGTTGACGCGGCTTCCTACGCCAGTGGAAAGGTTTTGTGGCAGTGGTGGTCGATGAGGCTGGCCATGTCGTCAACTCAGCGATGGTCAGGACGAAAGACCCCATCATTGCGAAACAGGTGGCCATCGCCTTAGCACTCAAGATAGATAACATTGCAGTCGTCTACAGTGATTCCATGGCACCACTGTGGGCCTTCGCAAAGAGAACGGTCTCAGAGCAAACGCTGAGCATACTACATGGCAAAGGCATTAGGCATCATCTTCTTAGTTGTTTCTCAGCTCACTTTGAACAAATCAATCACTCCTCTTCCAATCTCAATGAAGCAGCACACGAGGCGGCGCGAGACCTCTCCAACCACACCTCGCCGGGCATGCGTTCTACCCGGTGAAGGGCACAACCGGGAATTTCTCACAACATATAACGAGCCCCCTAAAAATTTCTACCTGTCCAGAAGGATTTTCCCTCCACCTCAAAAAACCTGACTCGGCTCCAAGCACTTACAATAAGGCTTTTGCAAACGCGAATGTACCCTACTTTGAAAATGTTACGCATCATGTATCTAGACCTATACCAAAGTAATATTTTCCCACATTGTGGGGAAATAGCTTCATTAGAACATATTCTCTGGCATTGTACCCTATTCCCTCATTTAGCGAACATCACTTCTACCAGATAGATGGGGAGGCGGCAATCCACTGCTCGTCCTTGGCAGATTAGCTCTGGGCTGTCCACTAAGCCCATGAGGTGGCTGAGGAGCTCGGCATCTCAGTGCCCACGTGGGAGCAACCCGCGACACAGTCATCTGTGTTTCGAGGACCTATAAAAGTTTATCCAATCCTATCAAGCAGTAAGGCTATGAAGAGTCAACGGTGAGTTAATCTGGCTTATGTACCTTCTGCCACTATGCCACTTTCTTTTGTTTGTCCTGTATTATTCATGCACCACAGAAAAGTGCACGAGAATAAACCAGTACTCGAGGCAATAAAAACAATAATAATCAGTCGCGTCAATATTATTCAGGCGCGTCACGCTGAAGAAGCTCGACTGTCGTATGGTTGCAAAAGATAGGTGGCTCAGAAAGGTTTTTGTAAAAAGATGCACGGCATACTGAGGACAGTGCAACATACAGATCCCGTCAAGTAATTTATTCAATACTATACATTGTCCGCACAGGACTTTGCCTGCCCTCTCCTCAGGGTTATTTTGAAAGGTACCGTCAGTTTTGCACAACTACAATTCAGTTATGTGAATCGTTTGTCGAGACGCCTTTTTTGTATATTCATTTGTTATCGCCACTAAAACGCATTCAAAATTATTTACAATTTGCAATATTGATTGTTGTTTCAGCCCCCTGGATAAGATGGTGGTCTTCCCAGCAAAAGGCCGCTGCTTCAAAATCCAGCCCTGCAACAAAATTCTATTTTCTTGGTACACTGTATATACTTATACCTACCCGTTTTACGTCCCAGAGGGACTGACAGAATAATATAACATTTTATCCGTTGATAAATGCTACTCATTCAATATAGAGCAGCCAGTCCGGCCAATAACTGAAAACATCTCAGCAATGTATGCCGTGAACTGACATCTGATTTGAACAAAAAAGAAAAAAAAGGCTCGCTTCAGGCAGAGAAGTCAGTTGACATTGCATTCATTTGTCGCTGTGATGCACCCATCAAAGTGTATTTGTTTTATGCTGACTGATGGATTGCCTCGCCCAAATTTCAACATTCGCAGAGTGAATGTAGGCCTCCAATTTTCTTTTTTGTTTCTTCAGGCTTTGATCTATGCGTTTTACCTTCTAGGCACTTAGTTGAAGCAGCAAATTGTTTCATATATTGGTGACATGTGACAGGTTTCTTGGGCGTTTATAATTGCTGCTAAACGGTTTTTGCGTGAAGTCATAGAAATTTTAGCGAATAGTGTCAACCGGTATACTACCGGTTCTCTGTAAGATAAATTTGTAGCCCTCCTCGAGAAACATAGGCAAGCCTGCCATATTCATTTCTGGCGTTGTATCAGTTTTTGATTGATCAACGAATTCTCTTCTTTACAATAAGCATTTTATGTTCCCCTCCCGCATACACATATACAGACATTTGAACATTTTGTTTACATGGAATGTCATTTCTCCTTCTCAACGAAAGGGGTTTCTTTTGATTGCCAAACAAATACTGATCATTAAAACATATTTGCTTTAAGCTTTGTTCTCGTTGTGAGGTGCTATATACGAGGCATAAATAAAACAAAACTTTCTCTTCCAAGTTATTGTGGGCAGAAAAGTATCTCATCATAGCAAGCTGCGCGAAATTCAATTTGCATATTTCGAAGGAATGGTTAGTAGGAGAGAAAATTACATTCTGGACGTGCCTCTGGAAAAATTCTCGTGGCTATGAAAAAGGAAAAATTTGCATAACGTTTACCCATATATTTGCATGTCTACATATCCATGGGATTATGACGTCGCTCTATTGCCAGGCAGATCCCACCAATATTTCATGTTCTCGCCACCTCTCCATAGCATTAACATTTTCAATATAGTAGAACTACGGTGAAATATTACTAATACATGCAGGAAAATAGGAATGCCTTTTTTCACCATGAGAGATCAATTTGCCCTGTTACTGACGCCGCGGACCACGAGAAAAGAAACAGTATTCATGATTCAGGTCTCGAGCATCTGCACTGCGTGCAACTGTGTGGCCCTTTTCGAGGACACAGTGAAGCTGTATAAGCACAGAGATGATCGCACTCGAATCATCGTCGAGGCTGCGCAGATGGCACGCGAACAGGTTCCATCCGTCAGCAAGCCTTCCGTGCCTCTGTCCGAGAAGGAATTAAGGTTCCTCGAAAGTATCGGCAGGCGCAATTTGTTATACGTATTTTAGTTTTAGGGGAAGCTCCTTACGCCATCGGTAGTACTGTCCATTGTCGTCGTCGTCATGGTAGCCACCTCTCGTTTAGTCCTTAGAATGTCCGCTGGGTGGCTGTACTTGTTTCTAGAGGAGGGCTACAAATTGGCAGCAAGCTGCTATTTGAGGCGAGAGCTGGTGCACTCTGTACACTTGTGCGCCTTAGGACAAATAACAAGGATGTGAGTGATGTGCGGTGTCGTGTGTGTGGAGAACAATATGAAACAATCGAACATGTGGTACTGCAAAGTGAGGGCATTGGCACAGCGATGACGAATGGTGCCTCGCTGAAACTGCTCTGGGCTTCGACCAGCCCGGCGAAGACGATGATAAGCTGTAGTGTGGATAGAGCCACGGTCGCAGCAACAAAGGGCCGCCTCGAATGCTGGTGAGCGGCTGTTGCGTGCGGTGAGACCTTCTTGACTGCTTCTAAGTCTGAGCAGCTCTTGTTGTTCCCTTTTTCATCTGCCCCCTTTCCTTTTTTCCCGATCGTTTTTATTGAAAAAGTGGTAGCAAGTAGAGCTGCATGTTTGGTCAGGGCGTGGATTCCACGTCCACCCGTTGCGAAGGGTTGGCCACAAGATCATCATCATCATCATATTCGTCGTCATCGTCGTCGTCCATCACTATCATCATCATCGCATATATGATGAAAGGATGCGCGATGGTGGTAGTTCCACCATCTCGCACCACCCGGTGTTCCAATTCGAGAACACTGTGACAGAATGATTGCCGGTGAGATGACTATGCAGAACAGCAACTTCATTATTTCTTACTAATTGCAGAAACATTTTTGTTGCACCGGGACGTTGAAATAGACAGCTCAAACGTCCGCCGAAGGTGCAAACTGCCATTTTTTGGTCACATTCCCGCGATGTCTCATTTTAAATAACTATGATAACAACCTTACCTATGAACTGAAGAATGATACAAGGCGACTTTCTCAAGGCTGAACTAAAGGTAGGTCACTTCTAACAATAAAATTTCCCCTTACTCTCTCTTAAACACAAAGCTCAGTACACCTTCACATTTTACCTTGAAATGACGGGGACGTCGACGAAAAATTGCCTCAGCTACTGAAATTCAGTAGCCGAAACAAATTATTGAAGGTAACGAAGACTTTCTGGAATAAGCGCATTGTGCTTAGAAAGAAAATTTTTAATAAAGGTTAACATGCCCTTCTAAGGAGAAGCCACAAGAACAATGGCCTAAACAATAAAACACTGGGTGAGACATAAGCCAAGACACTAAAGAGACATTTTAAATCCCAAGAACATAACTATCCACTGAAAAATTACCACATTCGGGCTAAAAATAAAGGTACCAAAACCTAGTTCAGTATTTTTGTTCGACAACGTTTCATTTCAACAGCTAGAAAGACAAGCATTTCTCTAAGAGCCTTAGAGAGGAACATTCTTCGGGATATTACAACGTACGAGTCCCCAGGCACTGTGGAGGACAGAAGTCAGGGGACTCAATTTGTGAAATGTGTCACTAATAACCAAGACACTAAGGTGATAAATTACACCACAGGAGACGTGACCCCGGTCTACCGATGGCATTCTGCCTCATGCGTGCAAAAATAGACAAAAATGTGTGCTAGCCACGAACCAGAAGGATAATGAGCTCTTGCGCCACAACGACAGAAAAAAAGAGAGAAAAAGTACCCTGTCTTACAACAGGACTAACCCGACAATATCGGTGCGTTACTTCACTTCGGGCGTCCGTGCCTGCAAGAGGGAGGGGAGGGAGACAAGTGCCATGTAAGACACGAACGCAATCTCGTGAATATTGAAGCAGTTCCCGTCCGAATGGTCTTTCTTCGGCCAGCTGATATCCTTTCATCTCCGTCTACCACGTCGGTCGATGCTTCACAATTCGCCGACAGTGAGGTCTTGTTTCGAGCTTCTACGCAAACTAACTACGTGAACACGGCTTTGAATATCCGTCGTGCATAGTTCTTGATCTGCCGTTATTAACATTGTAAGAAGTGCAGATAGAGAAGAAAACAAAGAGACAAAAAAATTGCCCGCAGCTTCCCTCGGGGGAACACTGAGGAGGATGCGGACCATATAATTGGTTAACGGGGTGTTAAAGTGCGACTTACTTGGGTCGATGGCTAAATTGGTTAACGTGGTTGTGAAATGGGGTGTTAAATTGCGACTTACTTGGGTCGATGGCTAAATTGGTTAACGTGGTTGTAGGAGGGGGTGTTAAATGAGTGAACACGTACACACGTATGCGAAAGGGCGGCGCTGGTCGAAGGGACGTCGATCATTGTGTTTGTGGATTCGTTGGAATTCATTTCACCGCGACCTTGGACGTCGACGCGCCGTACAAACCAGCCGACGAGCGGCAACTGAGCGAGCGAGCGCCGACCTTGAGTATATATACAGCATGACGGCGCATGCACTGTCAGCTGTTGAATGTTCTCGAAGCGCGACGCCACATGCGCGTCCACTGGAGAATCAGGAGAATTGTAGATGTCGAACGTGGTGTGTAGAGGAGGAAGGGTGCACAGATGACGGAGGAGTGAAGCGCGCGCGGTGTGTAGAGGAGGAAGGGATGCACAGATGGTGGAAGAGTGGGCGACGGCGCGACGGCGCATGCGCGCGCGTCAGCTGTCGAATGTTCGAGAAGCGGTGCGGACGGCGCACTACAAGGCGCGAGTATAAGATGCTCCGCATCTAAAAACGTTTTCGCTGTACTCAGCGCGGCAAGTTGGTTTATTGCACATAGGCGACACATTGTGTAATCACTTGATTCGGTGAGTCATCCAAAAGCAAAGCCAGCTCAAAACATTGTGCAGGACTCATGAAAAATGGTCGAAATCCTAAAGTTTTCTCGGAGAGAGAGAGAAAAATAGACGTTTCAGTCGAAAAAAGTGTTTGAGCTATGCGCGGTATCACCCTAAATTGGGAGGATTCCCTAGTCCAGCAACAGTCTGACTTACGACTGCCCTCTTGGCCCTGGCGACAAGCTACCATTGGTCTTCCAGGTTCTTGGGGAAGAGCTTGGCTTCCCACGTTTCCATTAGGTGGTCGTCATTCGTGCTTGGTGCTCGCGTGACGTCCTGTTCCGGTTGCATGTCGTGGTTTACATGGCACTGACATTCTAGGAGAGTGTTTGCTAGTGTGTCCCGTACTGTGCAGAGCGGGAACATGCAGCCATGTGTGGTTTATAGAGGTGGTGCATTAAGGTTCCGTGTATATGCAAATTGCTTTGGAGGCATCATCATGCTTACTTTGGTTATTTTTGGATTCGGTGAAGGGTACACCCGTCGCTACAAAGTACAGTGTTAAAGTAGCGAAGAATAGATGATTTCTACAACCTCCCTCTCTTGAGCCGTGGATTGGGTATCCAGTGGCCCAAGGGCAGTTTGGCTGGCATGCTCGTGGGCAGCGCCACGGGCCGCTTCATTTCACTGTAGGCACTCGTGTCCAGGATTCAAGAGGGGTGCTTCACCATTTCAGGATGTCAAGTGCGTCGGCTGAGACGCGGCCCTTTGCATGGTTCCGGTTGCGAGTCAGTGAAGATAACCGCAGCGTCTGTACATGTGATGGTGGTGAGAGCCATTGTCACTTCTACCGCTGCGTCTGATTTGTGTTCCTTGACCATGACCAATGCCAACTCTCGGCCTTGAGAGTCTACGACGTTGACAGCGTAGGCGTTTCTACGTAAATACTTGGCCACGTTGGTATAGCGGGCGTCCGGTTATTGTTTGAACATTCGTTGAATAGCGACCGCTCTAGCCTTTCATCTACTTTTGGGGAATGTCACGTGCATGTTGCGCGAGATACGTGCGATAGAAAGGGACTCTCGAACGTCCACAGGGATGTGCTATCTTGAAGCCTGCATCCGCAATGTGTGACTCGCTGTAGTGGAGCAGAGTCGTTACACCTGGCTGTTTAACATAAAACATTACACGAGTCGTTGTACGAGTTGTTAAAGCTGGCTGTTTTTTATACGATGTCGTGCTCTGAACAATGGCTGTGAACATCGGAAGACAAGAAAGCTGCTTACAAGATGCCGCTATGTTTTCTCGGAAGTAAAATTATAAGTACAAAAGCGACCACCCACACTTTGCGTACCTTGATTCTGAAAAAGGACCAGCCCTTGAGAAAGGTTAATTTTTTATCCCCGAGAACACAGATTATACTCCGAGTTCAATACAGAGCAACAATCGCGACTGTGTTACACAACCTTGGAAGCGCCAGGGCGTAGCTGTGCCTATTAATAGAAAACTCTCTTTAGAAACCCTGAATAAAAAAAGTTCGCTTCCGTCAAGCCGCTTTTGTCAAAAGCCTATACAATGCGCTTGTTTAGGGCATACTGCAACTGTGAGCCTTCACAATGTATTATATGTAGTTTATACGCGTGGTGAAACTTCCTGGCGCTGCTGGTTCAGTTATTCATACAGGTTATAACCAAAATACGTCCTTCAATTTTGCTTCACTGGGCTGTTCGAAAAAAATCATATCACAGTAAGTCTCCTACCTAGCTTTTCCTTCGCCAGGAGGTGAAATCAGATGTAGTATTTGTGATTTTCAAAAGAATCAGCGCAACACTACTATATGAGTTAGCGTGAGTTCAGGGCACAATGTACACACGCAATATAAAACTCGGTATTAATTATATAGTCATGAGCCTTGTCTGTCTAGTGAACATATGTGTTGAAAAAAGAGAAAATGGCAGAGAAAGCTCTGTAAGAACAATTTTTGCAATTGCGTCCTCAAATGACTAGTTATCACTTTTTCATTAAAGTTTTCTTCCGTTCGACACGTTGTTTACAAATTGCTAACTCTCGACAGCCTGTGTCTCGTTGTAAAGAATGTTAGGCTTGGTAATGCTTGATGACTATGCGTCTCGCGAACACAAATTTTAGTTTGTGGAAAATCACTGGTTCCATTAAATTTGTAATCCCTTTGAAAGCTCGCTAAACCATGTGCGCCAGCTGGAAACACCTAAAATTGAAAATACCCTCCCAGACACCGTATAAAAAAAGCCTAACCAAGCCACAGAATAGAAAAAGAAAGAAATGAAACGCTCTTGCACCGCCCAGTAGTGCTGTCGCTGACAGTGCTAGTGTTTACCGAGTGTGAGAGGAATCGCCGCAGCGTTGTTTCGCTCCGACGAGTGCTCGAGTTCCTGGAACGAATAAGGTTCTCTTCTAACACATTCTAGAGCTTCTTTCAAGGAGTTTCCATGTTGTAATTCTCATATTTATTTTCCCGCCGCTTCTTCGGACTCGAGCGTCTTATAAAACAAGCGAGTCGGGAAAGACCGACCAATTTAGCGGCCCCAATAACAGTCTTAGTGTTCAGATAGTACGCGGCCTCCAACATTGGTTGCTGCAAATAAATCGGAAAAAACAACAGCAATCTGAAGAATTGCGTGCGCTCAGATACGCACTGCCACTCAAATACAATGAGAAAGAGTCAGACTGTGGCTCACGCTTCAACTGCATATAAAAAGAATAGGACAGAAAGACAGAAAATGAGGTGCAGTACTGCACTTCAAGATTATATTGAACGAAGTTATAATATTTGAAAAAAAATGAATGATTTGGCAAACAGCAGAAATGGAATGATACGTCGACTTGTCCCGCTACCATAGCCAATAAATTTTACATTTAGGCGCCTAAGTTTAATAATTTTCAGCGCTTCTACTTCAATGCCTCATAAACACAAAGTTCAAAATTGCGTGGTACGTGTCTTTAACTCAACTCTACTGACACGTAGTGTCTCTTTTTTATTTGGTTAGCTGAGCAAATTCAAACGTACAATTTGGCTCTGCTTTGTTCTTTAAGCAAACACTGAGACACTACCTCGTGGCACACAAAATTACTTTGCAGAATAGGCGCACAAAATTAAATCTGGACCGTCAGTTCACGTAGTTCTATGAATTTCAGAGGCAAATGTCATCATAAACTGAATCAACCCGCTAAATTGAAATAACTTGCTTAGTTCACTGCTTATTTAACAGTGCTCGAACACTTAGTTCACGTTAATTGTCTTCCCAGAAAACTCCAGTGTCTCCTACAGACAGGGGCTATAGAATCAATAATTGAATGATTAGGTTCTTCGGGAAGGTAAACAACTCATGGACGTGTTCATTAAAGCGGCTAAGAGGCAAGGTCATCAGAAATTCGATGACAGAATTAAGAAATGTCGTATCGCAGAGATAAGGGCTTGCACGAAACACCACGAGGTTACTGGCATCTCGAACGAGAAAGAAAAGGAAGCTGCAGACGCCAGACATTTTTAACCATTTACGAGGCATCCGCTGTGATTGCATTCTAACTAAACGGCACCCCTCGCTTTCGCCATGGATCGGAAATGTCAGTACCCAGCGGAAATGAGTCGCAGAGCAGATTGTTGCTCAATAACTTTAAAGGTCACTTGCCACTTCGCGAGGAACTCGTTCACTAGCCTTGGGCGTGGAAACACGCTGTCTCTAATTTGATACGAGTGCCTTGGAGTCCTGAAGTCACCAAATATTTTGGCCAGCGTGTATGTCACGTTACTGCTTACTAGCATTCATTTAATGAACGAAACACTTTCTTCCGGGAAGGAAATGTCATTAGCAACTTTCACAAAGCTAACTTTACTCCACCCTACGTATCTGAACAACGAAGCTTCATCTCGTGTTGGGCGTGACCTGCACTCGTAATTCAAATCATGCAACAGAGAGCTTAAGTTCGGCGTGATCTTAAGTATCAATATAGCAATAATAGTCGCAGTAGCTAAATATTTACGTAAAAAGGTACGATCTAAGTACACCAGCATCTTGTGTGCCACCTCTACTGAAATGCGGCCGCCGCAGCCGGGATATATTTTTATGCAACAAACTTCAGACGTACTTTCAGATATATGAAAGCTTTGTTTATTTATTTGGAATTGCTCGTAAGCCGGAAGGCCTGGAATTCTATTGTCCGTGATATACATCACACACAATAAAATTCGCAACCCCGTATACTGTCATCGTTGTCAGTCTTGTATTGTCTATTTCTGAGGGATTGATCCCTAACTGCACGTACATTTGTTGAGGCTCACACGGATCCCGTATCCTTACCGCGTCGCACCGCGTCGCATCGCTGAAACTGCTGTCAGAGACGGTGCACCAAAAAGACGCTAAGTGATGTCAGGAAGGCACGACGTAATAACGGTGAGAGGACGGACGCATACTATATAATGGCTGACTAGATTCGAAAATAAAAGAAAAACGAAAATGCGCTGACACTTTCATTTATCTTCTCAACAGCAGAGAACATAAATGGCACACGTCTGCCCCAATTAGCTTTTTTTCAATGCCACGTGCTACTGCGGTCAATCGAGTTCCCATTAGAGTGCTCGATATAAGCCAAGAAACAGGACATTTTTCATCCGACTTTGAGGATATAGCCACTATTTACCCACGACCAGACTTAGAGTGTCTGTCGTTAGTGACGTCAGAGCTACAATGTCTGCTTACTGGAGCGACGCAGGAGTAGGATCATCTCTTGTTATATGTCACCGCCTCCATCACAGGGGCGTGCGTCCAGCGAGAAGAGAGCAAGCGGCGCTCAGTCTGATGTTTCGTCTTTCAGCAACGCGTATACAAATCTTGCAGACGTCATCGTGAGAGCCCAGCACATTCACTACACTGGTAAGCTTGAAATAATCAAACCTGGTGAAGTGCCTTTTATGTATTCAACTACAACAGAAAAATTGACCCTACTTAATTAGAGCCTGATATGCCAGGAATACCTCATTTCTGATCGTTTAGTGGTTTGCTCCTGTGCGGCCCTTCGCAGCCACAACGAAAAGAAAGACACAAACTTTTCTAGGTAATCGGAGCAAAAACTGAGCTCTGCGAAACATGCGAGAAGTGCATAGCTATGTTTAACCATTGGCTCTTCTCAGCTCTCATAAAAAACATTTATTGCTTTCTGTCGTAGATAAAAGTAGCAGCCATCTTTGTTTGAAATTATTTCTACTCATGTAAATATTTCTTATGTCTATATTTACGATTTTTGAAGCATAAAACGGTGTTTTGGCAGCCTATTTCGGTGCCTAAAACATGGTTTTGTATTGCTTAAAAGTCTGGCCTCTGTGTTGTCAGGCCGTTTCTGATTTGATGTAGACGAAACCCTGCGACGCATACCTACTTACTATGCAAAATGGTATGCTGCTGTGCTCCACACGTGACTGATGGAAAGGATTTGAAGCGTACTCGACAGAACGTTAACACTGGAGAATGTTCTTAGTACATTTACTTTCTCATGCACCAATTTCGGAATATACTGAGTTACGAACACAATGAGTAGAGTGCCTAGAGGTAGGCTTCTAGATAGATAGATAGATAGATAGATAGATAGATAGATAGATAGATAGATAGATAGATAGATAGATAGATAGATAGATAGATAGATAGATAGATAGATAGATAGATAGATAGATAGATAGATAGATAGATAGATAGATAGATAGATAGATAGATAGATAGATAGATAGATAGATAGATAGATAGATAGATAGATAGATAGATAGATAGGTAGATAGATAGAAGCAGCGGAAGTGCCTTTTGTTGTAAAAAATGTTTCGCGTTCAATAAGGCGTGCGAGTTAACAAGCATACGAGCACCGAATAAAAATGGCACACTACGTGTTGCGGGGGGCACTGAATCATTGCATAACCATACTGCGCATAATGGTCGAAAACTGTTGTGGTTCTCATTTTCGTATTAGCATGCAGAAGTATAATTATGCTAAACATAACGTTTATGAATATTGTTTCATATTTTTGAAACAGTGAGCAATAACCCTTACGCGAAATGCTTGCAAAAAAGCAAAAAATAAGAAAGAATGCTAGAAGCGGCAAGATTCTTCGCTGAGGGGCGCTCATGCGTCTACACGAATGTGTAGATTTGCATAGAGGGCACGAACCCTAGGACGCCAGCAAAACTGCACCTTGTGATGACAGCTGCCGGCGTGATTCCTTGTCTGTATGATGCCTTTCGTAAACGGTGGATGTAGCCCACGTCATGTTTATGGTAGTATATTACAAAACAGTTTGCGTGCCAGAATAATGCGTTATTTGCATAATTACTATCGTTGTACGGCCTGTATATGCAGCCACATTTTTTACGCACATGCCCTTTTTTATCTTTTTTTTGTGTTGTACTGACGCCGGGCCCATATTTCGCCGCGTAATGTTGTGCGAAGCATATAAATGACGTCAAACTGACGTTGGATTGATAGATTGACGTTGAATATATTTTATCTTTTTGCTTTGGCCACTGCTGGAAAACAAAGAAAGCAATTTTCCGATTGTATGGCCCCGCCGTGGTAGTCTAGTGGCTAAAGTATTCGGCTGCTGACCCGCAGGTCGCGGGCTCGAATCTTGGGTGCGGTGGCTGCATTTCCGATGGAGGCGGAAATGTTGTAGCAGGCCCGTGTGCTCACATTTGGGTGCACGTTAAAGAACCCCAGGTGGTCGAAATTTCCAGAGCCCTCCGCTACAGCGTCTCTCATAATCATATGGTGGTTTTCGGACGTTAAACCTCACATATCGATCATCAATCAATTCCGATTGTTAGATGGATTAGTACCATTACAAACTTTTTTCACAACCGACTTACTGCTACCAGCTGTAGTAATCGATCGATTGTCTTGCCTGCGCTGAAACATACGTAGCGCAATGTTCAAACAATTTCAAAAAATTACATTGTGGCTGCGTTAACTGTAGTTAGTGGGACCAGAAGAGATTGCATTTTACTTTTAGCATATCTCAAACAATAAGCAAGTAAAGGGCACAAGGGAGTTCCAGTGAACTTCAGTTAGAGTTAATCACAGTACATTCCGATATCTGCTTCAGGCGCAATGTCCACACTTCTGGACGAAACTTGTGCTTGCGTATTCACTCAAAACATTGCAGTGAGAGAGCAAGATAAACAAGAGTTTCGTATTGATTGTACCTTTCCCCGCCGCGGTGGTCTAGTGACTAAGGTACTCGGCTGCTGACCCGCAGGTCGCGGAGATCGAATCCCGGCTGCGGCGGCTGAATTTCCGATGGAGGCGCAAATGTTGTAGGCCCGTGTACTCAGATTTGGGTGCACGTTAAAGAACCCCAGGTGGTGGAAATTTCCGGAGTCCTCCACTACGGCGTCTCTCATAATCATATGGTGGTTTTAGGACGTTAAACCCCACACATCAATCATCAATCAAATGATTGCACCCTTATTGTGTTCAGTAAGATTTAGCTTTGCTTGAACGCATGCTTCATTCCTGAATAAAGTGAGTTTTTTAAGATATTCCCCTATTTGACGACTGACTTGACGCGTTACGGTTCCGGAAGCATCGTCAAAAATATAATTTTCCGTGGCTCGCAGCGAATACAACTAATAACAAATTGTTCACAGGGTTTAAGTCTGACTTCCACTTCATTTTAAAGACAGAGTAAAGCAGGACTGACTCCCGAAAAAAATTTACATTTTATTTCACTTCAGGTACAAGAATTTACACAAAATATTATGTTTTATTTCTTGCAATTCAATAGAGAGTGCGTCACACTAAGTGTTTGAACGTTTCACATATTTAAAGGCACTGCATCACAATTCACACCTTAAGGAGATACAAGTAATTGCGTTAGCTGCAAAAAGCCGGAAAAGTACTTCGGCCCATACGTTTCCTGTTTTCACTGCTAACTCTGTATGGCGGCGGCATTTTCGATGCAGGCGTAAATGCTGTACGTCAGTGTGCTCAGTTTTGAGTGCGTGTCAAAGAGCTCTAGGTGGTCGAAATTTCCGGAGTCCTCCACTACGGCGTCTCTCATAATCATATAGTGGTTACGTGACTAAAACCCACATATAATCGTCATCATCATCATTATCATCATCATCACCATCATCATCAACTTTGTGAATGGTCCTAAAATATTATTCTTGTATACGTTCTACGCATACGTGTAGTTTGTTTTTGTAGTTATATGTATATATAGCAAATATACAAGGGTCGTAGGGGGAGAAACCCAAAGCACTAAAGCAAACAAGAACCCATTTTAAAGTCAACTTATTGCATACGTCACGTCTAGTATGCGAATCATTATTTGAAGATTTTTGCCGAATGCGCTCGCCTGTTCAAAGTCACTGTTGTGCAACACTATAAAGGAATAATTAACGCCCCTACATCACACACTTTATATAGGTGTGTAAGTTCACTCATAGTACTAACCCTAACTGTTTGGGACGGCTACTTTTCATCTCTTCCTATTTTCCTCAATTGACTCACAATCCTTTTTGTTTGTCTCTTTCTGTTCTCGTTCCTCACTCTACTTTTCAACATTATACTCCCCCTTCCCATTCCCCAAGCGTAGCGTACCAAACTGGGCATGTGCCTGCTTAACCTCCGTGTCTTCTCTCCTGTCCTTCTCCTCCTATTTCCCTAAAAGTGTATCTGCACCAGTTTCTTTTTTCTGTGTAGGAAGCAGAAAAGAACCACTTTCCAATGGAAAAACAATCCTCAACTCGAAATTGGGCGTAGTCTTCAAAATAGCAGACACCTATTTCTCTATGCTCACTCCGGACATTGATTTTCTCAGAATGCCCCCCCACTAACCTCTGTTAAAAAGACGCGGCACGATATGAAGCCAGCGTGAGTAAGGATATGTCGCAATCCAATGCTACTTCAAAAAAAAACAGGAAGAAGAAGAACCAGGTAACAAAGAAAATCTTACGCCTAATCTTCCGAACCACAGCTGCACAATGACACAACTTGGTCAACCTTTTACAATTTATGAAGCGTAAAGAGAAAAATATCTATCTCGTCAGGATCAGCCTTATTTTTGAGCTTGATTCTAAAACTTCTTTAGGTATTGCGAAATGAAAATTTCACTTGTTAGAAAAAAAACAACGCTGCATGCCATAGAACGAAGAAACAATTGTAAGGATACGTTTCTTTTAATCAATTCATACAGTGCTTATCAAAACAGCGTCTCAAATCTAACTGTGAAGATTTGCTTAGAAAGCCTTTGTCAGGGAAACTACATCTTAATCGAAACGAATCTCATACGCGAAAGAACAAGAAATTGTTTTTTCTGCGAAAAAAAAAGTAAGGCGAGCTGCTTGAGGGCTGGTATTGAGAAATGTCGTTTTTTTTGGATGCCTGGTATTGTCAGGTTGATGACTGGCTGTTTGAGGCACCATAGAGGAATTGAAGGTCTCGCCGTGGGCGTAAAACCAGTTGGTAGGGAGTCAACACGTGTAGTTATTGTTCGACAAAAGGAAGTATGAGGTCTATCCACTAGTAGAGAGACTAGGTGGTGATGGGGAGTCCGGCTTACACGCTTTATGTGTGTCCTCAAAGCTTCAATTTCAATATGAATCTGCACGAGGTGGTCTTTGGCTATAGCTATAGTCGCCATTGTTGAGGCACCCTGAGGCAGACCTAGACATATTCGAAGCGCCTGTGCCTGAACGCTTTGTATCATGCGTCGACTTGTTTTGCTGGCATTTGATAATGCAGGCAGACTGTATCGTAAAAAGCCAAGGAAAAGCACCCTGTACAGTCGTAACATAGCATTAGGCTGCATTCCCCAAGTCTTTCCAGCGAGAAACTTGAAAAGATGGCATATGCCTGTCAATCGCTTTTTCGAATACGACACATGAGGGCTCCATGATATGTCTCTGTCGACTAGGACACCCAGAAAATTGTGAGATCGACGATATGGTATATTTTGACCGTTAATTGACACTCTGTAATTCAACATGGTTTTGCGCGTAAATGCCAGAAGATCCGGAGGAAACTTCCAGGCCTCGATTGCGTAGATACAAAGTAGTTGCAGTAACAGCTCTCGCTCGTAATTGCAGGCGAGTTACCGCAGATGTCAGCATGCAGATGTCATCAGCGTATGTTGATAGATAAATATTGTTTGGTAGGTGCGTATTGAGAGCGATTATTGTTTAGGCCATATCTCTATGGAAGACCATTTAAAGTGGTGACTGACCATCATGCTTTGTGCTGGTTGACCAATCTACGAGACCCTTCAGGAAGATTAGCACGATGGAGTCTGCGCCTTCAGGAGTTTGATGTCAACATCGTGTACAAGTCAGGCAAAAAGCACGAAGACGCCGACACGCTATCACGAGCACCTCTTCAATCCGCCAGTACTAGTGCAGAAGAAGACGGCGCCTTCGTGGCAACTGTCAGCGTACCAGATCTGATGTCGCATCCACGAAATGACGCCAATCTAAGAATGATTATAGATCATTTAGAAGGTGGCACTGCGCCCATTCCTCGTCCGATGTCGCGAACGTTGCCATCATTTTGCCTACGAATTGGCGTCTTATACAAAAGGAACGCCGGTGCTGGTGACAGATCTCATCTTCTCGTCGTGCCTGAAGCCCTCCGCGATGACGTCTTATTAGCTTGCCACGACGAGCCCACATCTGGCCATCTGGGCTACTCGAGAACTATGGACTGGGTGCGACAACTCTACTACTGGCCTAAAATGTCTGCCTGTGTCAAACCCTACGTGAAGGGATGCCGTGAATGCCAGCGTCGCAAGACACCACATTTAAAGCCTGCAGGCCATCTACGACCGATCGATCCACCACGTACACCGTTTGAACAAGTGGGGATGGACCTCCTAGGCCCGTTTCATTTGTCTTCTTCTGGCAACAAATGGATTATTGTCGCAACCGATTATTTGATGCGTTACGCTGAGACGAAGGCGTTGCCACGAGGGACCGCATCTGAAGTTGCCAGTTTTTTTATGCATCAAATTGTGCTACGACATCGCGCCCGGTCACATGTCATCACTGATCGAGATACATCATTCACAGCGAAACTCTTGGATGATATCTTCAGGTTGAGTTACACAACCCATCGAAAAACCACTGCGTATCACCCTAAGAGTAATGGTTTAACAGAAAGCATAAACAAAACGCTAGCTGACATGATCTCTATGTACGTGGATGTGCAGCACAAAACGTGGGACGACATCCTGCCGTACGTAACATTTGCGTATAACACTGCAACGCAGGAAACTACACGTTTCACACCATTCCGGCTCGTTTATGGTCGAGATGTTAGAACTATGCTGGACGCCATAATTCTATAAGAGGACATGGACAAGCTCGACCAATTAGCCCCCGACATCAATGAGTACATTCAGCGCGCTGAGAAAGCACGTCAACTGACCCGTATGCACATCCGAACTGAACAGTGCGCAGATGCACGGCGCTACAACACCCATCATCAAGAAGTTAATTATGAACCTGGTGACCAAGTTTGGGTTTGGATACCCATTAGGCGGCGAGGTCTCAGTGAGAAACTCTTAAGGAAGTACTTTGGACCTTACAAAGTACTCAGACGTGTGAGCGACGTGAACTACGAAGTGGTTCCAGACGGAGGCTCGCCATCATCCCAGCGCAGGTTACCACGCCCAGAGACTGTACACGTAGTCCGCCTAAAACCATACTTTACGCGGTGATGCAAATTTTCTTCTTGTGCCAGTTAACTCTTCATGTGAACAGTGAATGCCGTTTATTTCCGATTGCCGGGCCCAGGACGCATTTTCTCTCGTGCACTAATTTGTTTAATGTTTCTTTATGTTACCTACTTCGACCCACTGCTGTGCACATTTTTGTTTGAGCATCGGGTCGATGCTCTCTTGGGAGGAGGAGTAATGCCACCTGGTGTTCTGTGCCAGTGAACAGTGGGTCAGTTCTGTGCCGGCGAACGAGGAAGACGAAGACGAGCAACCCGTGCCAGCGGAGACGACCTTCAGAGCCAAAATCTCCTAGGAGACAAGACAAGACGACCTTCTTTGTCTCTGAGTTTTGGACAGTCGCGTCCCTTTGTACGTTCGTTCGAGCTCTTAGCGCGTGACAATATTGAATAGCACGGGGCTCAGTACACCACCCTGAGGGACGCCACGACAACTGAAATGTGTAGACGTGTTCCCGGTCTCTGTACTCACAAAACAGGATCGCATTTGGAGATAACTGCGTATCCACTTAAACATTCGGCTACCCACTCCAATCTCTTCTAGTGCGGTAAGGACGGCTTCATGTGTAACGTTATCATAGGCTTCTTTGACGTCAAGGAACAGAGAGGCGCAAAAACGCTTATGGCTTTTCTCGTGTTCAACGTACGTGATTAGGTCAATGACGCCATCGATCGATTATCGACCACGTCAAAAGCCAGCCATGGCATTTGAGTAGATCTCATGATACTCCATGTACCACTCGAGTCGGCCGAGAATCGTTCTCTCCATCACTTTACCCACGCAACTAGCCAATGCGATCGGGTGATAGGAGGAGAGTTCCAATGGGGATTTGCCAGGTTTTAGTAATGGTACTAGACGACTAGTTTTCCAACTTAAGGGGACAGTGCCCTCTAGCCAACAATCATTATATAGCTGAAGTAGAGCTATTCTCGCGCGCTCACCCAGATGACACAGGGCTCTGTAGGAGATTCCGTCAGGTCCTGGTGCGGAGGTCCGTTTGCATGAAGCGAGTGCTGCCTTGAGCTCCTGAATGGTGAACGGGAAGTCCATACAGGAGTCACGTGGTGGCGGACAAAGTGGTGAGTTGCTGATGGCTGTAGTTTGCCCTGATAATCCGGCACAGACTCTTCAGCAACGTCTACATCTGGTCGATTTTGGGGAAGGGCTAAGGCCTTGAATGGTGACTTCTGAATGGGCGATGACCGCAAACCTCTAACCGTTCTCCATATCTGCGATAAAGGCTTACGAGGGTCGAGTGACTCGCAGAAAGTAATCCAGCGCTGGAATTCTAGCTTGTCCAACCGACGTTTGATCTTCTTCTGCATACGTCTAGCAGTCCGTAAATCTTCTATGTCCTTCGTGCGCCGGTACCTTCTTTCAGCTCGTCGTCGCAAGGCTCGAAGCCACACCAGCTCTATGTCGATGTCCGTGATTCTTACAGGGCATGGGATCGTACACACAGTCTCTTTTACAGTGCTCTTGATGGCCCCTTGTAAATCGGGAATATGTTCTTGGCATTGGTCTTCCATACGGGACTGAAATTTTTTCCAGTCCACTCTTTTAACCATGTCGCGCACTTTAGGGGGCGACAATCCTCTGATCTTGACGTATGTTGGAATGTGATCACTCCCGTGCGTTTCTATATTCGTGAACCATTCAGTATATTTCACTAGGCTTCGTGAAACAAAAGCCAAGTCGAGACAGCTACTGTATGTGGAGCCACGTAAAAATGTAGGACTGCCATCATTCAGTAACCAAAGTTGGTTGTCGGAGGCAAAAGACACCAAGCTTCTGCCCTTCATGTTGGTATTCTGACTTCCCCATAATGTATGATGAGCGTTAAAATCCCCAATGATAACACACGGGTCAGGAGTTAACGCTATGATGTCTCGTAGTCTGCCAAATTCATGCCAAATATTCCTTTGTGTAAAACTACCTAATCAGTCAGGTAACATTAGCTGTGAAATTTAAAGACAAAAAATGAAAAGCGAATATGAAGACTTGGTGCATCACCTGGAGCTCAGTACAACACTCTGACGCGACTTTCTATACAGGATATAACGTACTTCAGTAGTGTTCACGTCAGGGGTTTGAATAGTGTTGAAAGCTGGGATAAAGAGTTTTTATTTTCCAAGGGTTGCATTTGTCAATATAGGCTTTTCGCTGGTTTCATAGGCCGGAAACATTTTTGTAATGATTTCATACCAATAGAACAAGGGAGTACATATAAAACTAAAAGAGAAAATTCAAGATATATAATAAATAATGATACAAAAAGCGACAGCAAAGGAGAACTTGAGAGAAAAAGATATAATAACTTTGATTGAAAGACAGAGAGGAGAAAATAGACAAACATGAGAGAATAGAGATAAACGCCGGAGAAAGCTGTCCATGTGGTTTATTTTATAACCTTTAGCGGCGGCTTCATTCATTCACTGGATAAAACAAGTGAACGCAGTTAATGAAATAGTTATTCTTCTTTGCTGAAAATCATTACCGCTGCAAAGCGCCAACCTCTCAGCTGAAAAATTACCACGAACATAGAAAATGCGTATAGTGTGATACGAGAAACGCGAAATCATTAGTGCCTGCTTTGTTCCCGTGGAACAATGCAGCTTGTTTCTGAGCGTGGAATTTCCACAGCGCACCGGAACTCATTCTTCATGGAAGCGTGGGTTCAAGTTTCTAAGACGTCATGCTGAATGTCCACTCATTGCTGCAGAAAGAAGAGCCGAGCTTTGGCTTATGGAGCGTCCACAAACCAACCGGAGATGTCGCGAGCGAACAAAAGTGCATCTGCTTGTCGAGCACGAATGCAGCATATTAATGGCTACGTGAGATAGCTTCATTACGGTACTGTTTATTCGTTACAGCAATAGAGGAGACATTGTGGAGCATTGTAATTACACTGACTAGGCTGCAACTATATATACAGAAGTCTACGGTGCCGCCTTCTTAAGGGAGAAGGAACAAAGGCAGGTTTCCGATGGGCATGCACTCCCACGTCATGCCATTAGTCTGGTGCCGCGTGACCCGCCTTTCGGATAACTTTGCCAACAGCATGAGCGGAACTTTCTTTGTAGTCCCGGAGGCGATCAGGTGCTGCACTTCGCTCAATTGTGCGGGGCCTCTACCGATTCCCAAGTTGTATTCGATTTTAATTGTTTTCTATTGTTTTCCTTTGTGAGCTTTGATATGGTTTATCAAATATCTTGACACCATGAAAGGACTGACAGCTGATTTTGTTAGATGTAGTTTTTTTTTTGACGTTACAGAAAGTTTAGCCCTCGTTGTGTTCGGAGCTGTCGTAGTTCATCCGAAAAGCATGCAGCCATTTTATAGGGAATAGTTTTCAATCCGAGAGGCTCTGAACACGGATGAACCCTTTCATGCCGCAATGCTGAGAATCGATAGCGATGCCGGTAACCTCTCTGACGACTTGTGCAAGCTGTCGTTGTTCTGCTTTCGCGAGAGTTCCTGTAACTATGCTTAACCACGTTTATTCTTAACCTTACAAATATTTTTGAAAATAACAATTCGTTACAGTGAGACTGTGCTGGTTTAAACAGCTTCGCTGTATGTGTACAGCGTGGTTTGCGCCTGCGCCCAAAGTTGTTGCGCCTGTGTCATGAATGGCTTGTCCCGTCGTCGTTACTCTCTGGACACATGAGCCGTGCCAAGTCACCAAAAACGTCTCCGCGCGTATGTGCAGCCGTGCCGACTAGCAGCACATGGCATTTCTAAGACTTATTGTAAATAGAAAAATCACGCACTCCAAAAAATCTTAGTGACCCAGAAACGGTGTGAGTGGTTTCATGAGCCCGCAGATACGCTGCTCAAGACGCGCTGATGAGCATGGGATTACCACGTAATGCGAATACAATGCCAATTTTATGCGTACCACTAATGCAGGCCTATAGGTACATTTTTATGGATTAATATTTTCTACTGTGAAGAAGCAAACAAAACTTGAATACTAACGAAAAAACTCTCGACCGCGTACACTAGTCTACGGTCACTTGACAGGGTGCATCGAATAATTGAAGTTTCTGCCACCAGGTGACGCCACAAGCTATTTTCGCGAGTTTGAATTAAGAAACAAAAATTCAACTTAACTGTTTATGAGAAAAACAGGATTGATTTGAGTCACCATGAAGAACAATGTTTCCGTCCGTGCAGACATCTCAGTTCATGTTCTGGGCTGTGTCAGTCTTTTTAAATGTCAGCGGCTACCACTCTACGCATGAGGACATAACGAGTGAGCCAACGAAGAAAGGAATGGTAGCAAAACAAAAGGCGCCCAAATTTCTAATAATTTCTTGTGTCACGCATACTAGTAAATCAAATTGCCGAAGAAAGGGAAAAGACACTAAGAGACTCGCACCTTACGCCGTACAAGAACGGTCAATGCAACCATGGCACAAGGTGATATATAGAGTCTATCGTTAAAAATACATCAGCTGAAAGTGAAGGTATGAAACGATAATTCAAATAGGAAGGTCGGCAGGTGTGGGAAATCTTTCTGGAGGTATTCAAGAGAAAGATTACACAAATAGTTTATTAAAAAAACACATCAGCAATTTTCATCACAAAAAGCTCAAAAAAACATGATTGCATCAAAAAAAGTGAATTTAAGAATTGCCTTTCTTAAGAAAGCCTGTATCATGTGCCATAGTGTCAGTTCCGACTAGTTTCTTTAATGTGACTGCAATATAAGTACTGCAGCAACACGACCTGAAAAGAACGTATTTTGTGTTATTTTGTCTTTTTTGTGTGTTGCAAGTACTGTAAATTTAGGGAAAATGCAGCATGTACTTACAAACGACAAACTCTTCCTGTCACACCAGGTATGTTATCACGTCTCAGATTTGCTTTTTTGTTACTCGTGTTTCTCAAAGCTTTTATGAACCTAGTATACGACACAACCTAGTGGCCTAAAAACCTTTTGTTATGAATTATTGTAAGCTGTCAGAAACCAAAAAAAAACGGCATGCCTGAACAATGACACACCACATCAGAATGACATTAAGAAAATGTTCGGTGTATACAGAAAACTTGAGTATTAAAGATTGGATCAAGGCTTAGATTCTGCAGTAATAAATTAAGTCAACGCAGGAAGCGACAAATTTTTCTGAGAGACATAAATTTTTCAGCGCGAGGAGCTTTGACGAGATAACCATGTGATTTACTAAAATAATATTTATAATGAAGTTAACAATTAAAATTATAGGAAATTCAGAAAAAGTGATAAAGTTTGTTCACAGCGTATTATTATTTCCAAGACATTGGAAATATTATTCTTCGTTGGCAACCGTTGCAACAAAGAGTGTCACCTGTACCACTTCGATAATATCTGACAACAAAGCATCCAAGATCAACAACTACACAGGTAAAAATCAGGTGTTTGTGAGCAGTTCGTTACATGCCAACTAAACTGATTTCGTTAATTTGCCCGAGAGTGACGAAGCACCACCTAATCAGGTGAAATTACCAAAAATTGAATAAGCTGGAACAATATAAAATCCTGATATTGTTCCGAAACCATAACCGATTTCATACTTTCTACAGCATACCTCTTTCAGGATGGTCTCGAGTGAACTTGCGTGGATCGCTGCCGCAACCCATCATGATGAAACGCGTTATGATGCGTACTTCAAAACTCCATGGTGATGAGTTCTTTCTTCTTTTTGCTGAATTTCTTATTCGTGGGCAAACGCATATTACGGCGCCATTGCCCATTCGTCAAGAATGCATTGATACACGAAATGCACACACAGCATCAACACTCTGCAGATAGCTCCCCTGCTTTGGGAGTTTCGCTGGAACAAAACACTACAGATTGACCAATAGACTCATCTAGGTGGTGATCAATCTTAAGAAGCGCTGGTTCTAAGGCCTCTCCCCACGCGAATTTTTATCTACCCTCATGCGTCTTCAGCTCACACAAAATAGTGCGTTGTTGCCTATAGTGCTGTATACGTATAGGCCCTCTATATCAGTAAGCGCCGCACCAACAAGAGTGGTGTGTGAAATCCTTGCACAAAAAAGGAGACTGAGTCTGTTGACGGTAGAGAGTGCAACTGACGTTGATCGAAGAGTGTCCATCTCGCAATCACTAATGGAACACTGGTGTGCCCATATCAGTCAACTTGTGTGACTTTCGAACCTCACAAGGCAAAAAAAGAAAAAAAAAACAGTTGTATGAACAAACGACCAAGCACAAGATAGGGCAAAATCTTGGGGCAACCGAGGACACGAATTGAGGCCAGCATGCCAATACTTTACTTTCATTTTCGCAGCCCTTCTTCAAGCACTGATTTAAATCATGCCTTAATAATGCTCTAAATTTTATTTTTCACCATTTCGTACGTGGACCTAGTTTTCCGTCTTTGCTGCGCGGCGAAATAATAGTGTTGGCTATACGAAATATACAACGCACGATTAGCAGAAGAACAGCGATGCCGGCAGACCCTTTTTGTGTGCTGCGGCGAGGGGGAAATGGGCAGTTACTGGCAAACAATGTGCTTTAGTTGGCTCTAGAGACAAAACATCTGAGACAGATCTCAAAAGTGAATCGTTTCTGAAAATATAAGGGTGAGCACTATATGAACGATACCTTTATTTTTTCTTTGGGTTAGCATGCGTTACCAATTAGCCATATAAGTCAAATAAAAACGGTTTTGATTGCTGCGAAGAAATAACTTTATTCATGTACTTGGAGCAGCAAACAAGCCCGTAATGAGCCACTCCCACGATTCAACGTTAAATAAATTGGTAAGAAGCCATGCACGCATAGGCGTAATATATGCTGCCTATCTCTTGTGGTCGAAGTTCGAAAACCAATTATGAAACCTGGCGATGCCACCAAGGTACCAAGGCCGTACACTGGTAGAATACTACTGCAGATGAGGAACGTGAAACACCTGTTCATAAGTATTAAACCAACGGCAAACTACGCTCACGACCAAAACAAGCAATAAAAACAAAATGAAGTGTGCAGTCGACGTCTGAGGCTGTAAGTGGGTGTGCCGGTGTTTACCAAGGAAGTTTGTGTTTGCACGCGCACCATTGCTATACCGTAAAAACAAAAGGCTATAGCTACACGTTTGTGTACACTATTGGGATTTGTAGGATGTTATATATATAGAGGTACACGTATGGCCCCATCACGGTGGCCTAGTGGCTAAGGCACTCGGCTGCTGACCCAGAAGTCGCGGGATCGAATTTCGAATGCGCCAGCAGCATTTTCGATGGAGGCGAAAATGCTGTACGCCCGTGTACTCATATTCGGATGCACGTTAAAAAACTCCAGGTGGTCAAAATTTCCGGAGCCCTCCACTACAGTGTCTCTCATAATCATGTGGTGGTTTTGGGACGCTGAACCCCACATATCAATCAATCAAGCGGGCACACGTACGAGAAATGAAGCGATTTCTCCATGGATTTTTGTTTCTGCCATGGCACGGCCTTCGTCAGGCCACAGCCAAAATAAAAATCCATAAAGGAACTGCCTCCTTTCTCGTAAGTGTATACGCTTTTTTTCTTGCACGTACTGGACCCCCCCCCCCTCTCTCTCTCTCTCTCTATCTATCTATACATATATATATATATATATATATATATATATATTAAGAGAGAGAGAAAGATTGTTTCGTGAAAAAAAATGTCATATTATGAGTAACAACATACGAGGAAGTGATTTAGGCTACCTGCGTTCACGTACCAATCCTATGTATCTTAAGAAAACGTATTGCATGCGCGCGCAAACACACAAACAAACACGCTTACACATGAACATTGCAAAGAATCACAATAATGACGATAAAGCATGTAGACACAGATGTATGTGAAGAGGGCGTGACAGCGCAAATAGCGGTCTCTTTAGAACAAATGTTCTACAATTGAGGGTACGATGTACTCTGCCAATGAGAGCAATAAGCGGTCCCATCAGTTACAAAAAAAATAAGCCCCATTCTGTTACGTCCGCTTCTTTTGTGTGCAGTTTTGGAGCATTGATGATAGTTTGTTAACATGCAAAGTAATGATTTTTCAAGGCACCAAACAATTGTAAATTCATTCAAGCTCACTCAAAGACACCAAAAACATTTTTGGCACTTTGTTTATAGTTTGCAGAATAGAGCCTTTCTAAAATAGCCAATGGTGTAAAAGTAGCGAAAAACCCTGTTGTGTTATCTACAACTAAGTTCCCCAAAGTTTGTTTTATCTCTATATTAACCTATATACTCGTAGTAACGCATCATTCACAGGAGACAAGGCCGTAATTGATTGATATGTGGGGTTTAACGTCCCAAAACCACCATATGATTATGAGAGACGCCGTAGTGGAGGGCTCCGGAAATTTCGACCACCTGGGGTTCTTTAACATGCACCCAAATCTGAGCACACGGGCCCTTCAACATTTCCGCCTCCATCATAAATGCAGCCGCCGCAGCCGGGATTCGAACCCGCGACCTGCGGGTCAGTAGCCGAGTACCTTAGCCACTAGACCACTGCGGCGGGGCACAAGGCCGTAATTAGATTTGAGAGGCGGTCAGTAGTTAATCACTCAATATATTACAGAAGGTATAGGTCAACAAGGCTGAAGTTGGGTTTTGTTACGTTGTGCAAATAGAACTATGGATATTATAACATCAAAGTTAAGAGCATGATGTTTTTTTTTTGTAGAAACCATGCTGGTCGTGAGTACAATGAAGCAGTATAGAACAAATTGCATAGCTTATGTGATCGCTAGGCATGAAGGGTCCTTCCTTCGAATTTTTGTTTTTCAAATTAAAATACGCAATAAGTGGTAGCGATGCACTTGAGTTTTAAACTAACCAGCGTTAGAGGTAACGGTTTCCATAAACGAACAGAGAAAACATCAGAACGCGCTGATCGTATAATGGTCACGTACCACGTGCCTATAATGCGTTTACTCTGTTTGCATATAGTCCAAGGGGCTTGAACACAACGCAGAGAAGGAAAATAGCACGCTTGAAGCTATCTGCCCAGTTCCACGCAGTGTACACTGCTTTGGAAATCGGCTTTGCTAGCGACTCGGTTTCGGGCGACGCGTTGGCGTGTGCACAATTGATAACACGTTGGCTGAAAGCCGCGTTAAGCCAATGATGTTCCGCGCATACACAGTTTGGTTCATCGTGGGTTTGTCTTTTAATATTTTATTATCTGCGCATTGCATTCGACACTGTCATGCAGACTGTAAGAACACTGAACGATGGGTTCCAGTGTTACCAACTGAAGTAATATTAACCCAAGTATAAGCGGTACTGTTTTCTTGCGTAAATACTGAACCTGATGCTGCATAGTGAACGTAGAATCCCATTAATATTTCTTTGAATCAGTTGATATTGCATTGAAGTGCTTTCGTTGTAACTTGGAAACAGCAATACAGTAGCCATACGGGTGAACGCTTTTGCAATATGTAATACATCGGCCGAGTTGGTTCAAGACTTCGCCGTTGAAAACTGTGCCCATACTAACCGTACCATTGTGTCTTTGAAAGAACCTTCATTTTTGCAAACAATATAGGAAAACAAACAAAAATGGCGTGTCTGCATTTTCCCCATGATGCCACTACTGCCTGTAGTAGAAGAAAGAGCATAATTTATTAAGCTTATTATCGCACATGCCGCATGGGCTACACAAATTCGCACAATATAGTGAAGTAGAATGGAACCCGATTGTCCAACTCGGCTTTCAAAATTAAAGTTCAATCATTGTATAATGAAGAAAAGTCTGATATAATAAACGTGGATAATAGATTATAAAATACAACAGAACTGAAGTCTTGAATGCGTTATTCTGTGGAAGAGAGACCATTTGGAAAATCAGATTTCATTGTCAAAATCTTTGTGAACCTTTAAAAAACTTGCGCAGTGAATCAGCAATCCTCCCGTTCCTGTGGCCAAGAGACAATGTCCCGAAACACCGTATGTTTTGTGCATTTACATTTAGTTTACGGAGACGGAAAACCGCACTCAATGTAAATGTGAACAATACCTAGAGTACCCTTTACAGGATATCAGATATAGTACTGTGTTGTCTCATTTACGTGGGTGAACAGCGCCAGCATCTGTCCTTAATGTTGTCGTTTTCTTCGACTTGCCACACCAGAACACGGACCTCCACTCGAAGCGCTAACAATGCTTCCACATTCGTCATTCTAAAAGGAAAAGAAACCCAAACGTGAACTCTTGTGCATTCTAGACTGTATCGAAATAACGCCATTTTAAATACAGCAAAAGCTCGTCAGTTTGAGCTCTTAGGGGAATATAAAACTCTTCCAATGAGGCCAAATTTGAGTTAGCTGGCGGGTGCTATAAAGAACAGAAATCGCAGATCAATGAACGGGCACAGCCCCAAAAAGCCACCTCCAGACTCACAATTGCAAATTAGGCATTACTACACGTTCGTGTAATACCATACTGTCTTATCTGCTCACATCATTTTAGGGGTGGAGCTCCTTAGTTTATGGGTTGCTCCCACCTCTGTAGTACTAGGTCGCCGTTTCTAGTTTATGAATTACTCAATAGATGAAGTGTGTTTATGACCTTGGAAACAACCTCACGAGATGGCTTAAGTGGTTGTCGCATAGTTAACAATTTCGGATATAGTTGACAGGTGGACGGTGGGACAGACATACAGACTGCCAGAGGGATGGATGAACAGACAGAGACAGACAAACATATGACGGATGGACGCACGTAAGCATGGATGGACGCCCGGATGAACGGACGGAAGCACGTACGCACTGACTCATCGCCCCACTCATCATCATTCACTCCGTGCATATGCTACAAATTTTTTCGTTGCTCCTTGATGTGTTTGCGCTCTCCTAGAATCCCGTTAGTTATCCTCATTGACCAGACTTTATTGTCAAAGTTTTACGCGCTATGTGCCCGGCTCAAGTTCATTTCTTTATTTCAACTATAATTTATCAGAAAAGGATTTTTTTGCTCCTTCAAGCCAGTCGGTCTGGATCAATGGAAGTTGTGCTCCGTGAAGAAGATAAACGCGTTATTTCAATGCGTTCCTAATTAAATTGAAAATAAAACGATCATTTGTCTCGAAGTATCCTTCTAGAGTAAAGGGATTACCTGGCATGTTTGTCGTCACAATATAAGCATATGAATTAACTAGTGCGAATCTTTCGAACGTTTCCTCTCATCTACCTGAAATGATGACATTGTTTGGCTTGCATTAAAGCACTAGCATCAACACCTAGCAGCACTAGCCACTTATGCAGGGCTGAAACGGAAGCTGGTGATCTGAGCACCGGACTTTATGAAACTGTTCCGCTTGTAGGGAAAATCTACGCGAGATCTAGTGGATCTAGTGAGATCTGTATCCAATATGTGTCAACGAGGGCTTCTGTTGTCTGTAGAGTCTTTCCATAGAGCATTGGGTTCGGGTGGTTGGGCATGATGCTACAATCTTATTAGGAGCTCGATCGGCAAGCTTCTATTGCTCGCATTCGTGCCACGGCGGTGGCGGCCGGCGCGTACAGGAATGTACACTTCTCCGGTCACCACTCAAGGTCGCCGCTATGGTCGCCTTTCGGGTGATTCCAACAATGCTCACTAGATGGCACACCTCCACCCAAAGTGCCGGTTTTCAATGGCCTGCTCATTCACCTTCTTGCGACTACATAATCTTCGTTCTCGTCACTTCGTAGGCATGGAAGCATGTGGCAAGTTCCTGCGATGGGTGTTTCCTATATCTTCCCGAGCCCCCTCACCTGCCTGTTCTCAACCTCGTTGACGAACGCCTGATAGCTCCACTTCTGCCATTTATGAGCGTTAGGCTTTTGACTCGTGGCAAGTATGGCATAAAGGAGCCGGTGGTTATCGTGCTGATCACCGGTGCCATCACTGTGCAGTGGCGGTCGTGGAACGTGCTGGGCAACGCTGCCTTCTATGTACAAATCTTGCGCTGGCATGGTGATAAGCATTCCTATAGAGAAATTATCTCGCCAGGAAGCACGCCATGTACCTCCGAGCAAGCTCCTCGTATATCATTCCCTTTGTGGATATGACGGTGTTTTTCATTATTGCAAGTCTCTAAGCAGCAAGTCGCTTTCGCCTTTATGTCGGTCAAATTCAGTGCATAGGTAACTTTCCAAAATTTGTTTTATTGAGGTAAATATACATTTGGAGCATATTGTTATTTACGTCGTGGCTGGCTAGAATCTGTTTTGTTAAATGTGGAAGACAGTTTTTGTCGCCCTAATGTTTATATTGTTCTATTTTCAATGGACAGTAAATTTGAAGACGCACAAAACAAGAGCGAGAATGTAGGGCGAAGAAAAAATTGATAAGCGCTGTAGCGAAAAGCAAGACCTATGAAAATTGTACCCCTTCGCTTCTTACTGAAACAAGTACTGAATGTTTTCCGACATTCCAGCCTTAAGGTAGCAAAAACACAAAACAATGAGCCTAAGTATACAGTACCGACCATAACTCCTAGGAAACACTAAGAACTTCAAGCATGCTATGGTTTTTTGTATTTTTGTATACTGTACCTACGACCATTATGATGTTCAGTAAGCAACGATCAACTTAAGACTTCTGAAACCTAATTTAATGAATTTGGTTAAAAACACATTGCAATAATTACGAAGGTAAATTTAATTAGTGGGAGCTGCTCACCGGTAAGGTGGTCTCCATAATGTAGCTAATTACCCTTAATCACAGCCCACCAGTGAACAACACACGAGGAGTCTTGCTCTGTGAGTAGCTTCTATCGCGTGACGTAGTACATATCTCCCACCTTCTTCCTTGGAAAATTCTCTGCGTCCTCACTAAGTTGTGACGGTATAGTTTGCTTGGCCTGCTGTAGCATCGACATCAACTCCTGGATGTGCTTAGTTTCATCGGCGCTAAGAACGTGCACATCACATCTTCGGGTTAAGCAGCATACCTAAAGCGGCGGAAGTATTCATCCGGGCTGCTTGGGTGATCGTAGCTCACGACTAAACGCACTTGAATGCTTCTAGAGCACTAGCACCTACGTCGGGTCACCACCAGTACGGACACTTTACCGAACCGCAAGGCATTCGGCGCATAATCGCGTTCGTGTTCTGCCATCTTTCCGTGGATTCCGATGGTGAGCCAGCCCTTGAGACGCAGATAACTCACGATGTCTTCCTCCGTTTGCTTCTTCTGGACGAACACGATGACCTTGTCACCTTCTTCGCCAAGGGTATCATTCAAAATGGTCATGAGCTTCTCCTCCTTCTCTACTGTCGCACTAACACAAAAAATATATTGCACCTCGCAGTTGTGTCCCTCGTAAGTAGTCGCCCCGATGGTGAAGGTGATGCAGTCATTGGTAAATTCCTCTATGAGTTGGTTTCGCATCCATCGTGCGGGAGGAAAGCCTCACGAAGGTCCGCCGGTCTGAACGAGTGTTACCTGCAATGGTGCAAAGCTCGTCCGCGAAGCCCATAGTCAGCCTGTGGTCAGCTTCATCCAGCACTAGGAATCTGCAGTGGCTGAGGTTTATCTTGGACTCCTCCATAAGAGATAGAAGTCGGCTTGGCGTTGCGACGCAAATATGGGCGCCTTCATTAAGCTGGTTCAGTTGCTGTTCGCGGGGATCTTCTGGTAAGAGATATAGCACCCGGATTTCTGGTCCCTCCATGAGAGCCTCGGCAAAGTGCCGAACTTGTAGGGCCACTTCCCGCGTTCCTGCGAGCACCAGTACTGAAGTACCGTAGTCGGGAAACACGACTGACTGATGCAGTACGTGGATGATGGCCGAGACGAGGTAGGCGATGGGCTTGCCTTTTGATCCGCTGTAGATAACGGTGACAAGGTCTATACCGCTAAGCTCTACAGGCTAACATTGTGCTTGCACCGAGCTGAGCGTCGATCCTGGGCTGCGCGCCTGGATCACCTTCGTTATGGGGTCAGGGACACTCAGCTTCGCTAATACGCAGAATAGGCTTCGGAACATCGCACCCAGTGACAATGATGTTGTTAGCCTTCCGGTACTGTTCTACTTCTTTGTCAGGTCACTGCGCTGTCGCGACGTGTTCGTGGCTGACATCCTTCTGCACAGGTGGCAAGGAAACTTCTGTCCAGTCTTGCGCCAGCAGGCTGTACCTAACTTGAATGGCCGGGCCAATAAGGTTCCACTCTTTTTAAGACGCCACGGAAGAACCCCACGTCGTCTTCGTCTGCTGCCGCTGCAGCAGGAGTCTGAATCGTCGTCCAAAATACCACCAATAACTCTCGTGTGGAGGACTTCCTCCCAGAACGTCCCTCCTCTGGTGCGCTCCATGCGACACATCGCTAGGCTGTTCAGTCCCGCGGTTGAAACTTGATACTGATGACGACTAATATATACTTGCTGATAGCAATCACTCACAAAGGGGGATGGGCCAGCAATCGGATGTCAGGATATTTCAGTTAGGTACCTATCAAGCTGGTAATCAGACCTTGGAACTTTAGTGTAGCTAGGAAATTGAAAAACTTTAAGAGCACCAGCCATGCTCTTTCAGAATTTTTTTGTGACCACGTTCTAGAAATAAAGCGTGCAGGTTACCTCCCAGAATTTATAACTTCGATAAGTGTGTTCCTCCTGCAAAATGCTAAATGTCCGAAAGCAAAATTGAAGCCACACAGGACTGACATTCCAGTGAACGTTACCCCGTATTGCGACTACCAACTCACGTGTTTCAGAAAAAAACTACTCATTGGGCTTTATCTTGGTAAAGACAAATCGAAGACATCAAGTATTCTCACGGTTGCTCGTCACTTGCTCTTTCTCATCTCTGGCCACTGTCATCCATAATCTGATCCCGTGCAGTGAAGGCACGTGTCGTCGTGACCAATTGTTTTTATAACAGTGCACCACGTAAAATGACGTGCCTGTACCAAACACTACTTGATTGCATTCGCCCATTGGGCCACGTCATGCATTTCTGGCATTCCCAGTAAGCCACGTGATTATTCTTCACTTTCCCGGCGGAGATGAACCAGGATAGAGACGCCAGACAAATGAGTACGCATGTTCTGGGAGCAATGAAGAAGATGGCAATGAGGGCGAAAATGATGAAGAGAGTCTGTGCCGTCTCGCGAGGATGCCATGATCACTTCTGTGCACCGGTCACGACGCAATGGTTGGAATAAAAAAACCCCGCTGTTCAAAATGGACACTGGTACAAAATTTCGCTGAAGCAGGAGCACATGAAGAGGGACAGAATAAGGTAGAAAGAAATGCAAGCAGGTTAACGATGGCTGAGCTCGGTCGGCTACCTTGCACCGGGGAACGGGGTTAACAGAATAAAAGTTGAAGTGTGAAAGGAGAAAAAAATTGCTGATGCCGTCGACATAACGACACTTCTGTGCTTAATATCGTATGAAGAAAAGTGTAATGGGCCCACCTGGCTGTGTTTCTAAAAAGAGCTGCTTACCACACCCACGCAGCCGTAAACAACCTCTTCAATCTCTGCCCCAAAAAGGACGCTCATCATATATAAGACCTGCCATGACTCCCCGCTTTTTTTTTTAGTGAATTCCAAAAGCGTCTCTGTACAATATTGCTTCCGGCCTGTTGTATCTCAAGGCACGCAAGCCACGTTCAACGGCACAACATGGTAACATCTCGTCTGCCTACTTTCTTCATTTTTTTTTGCTCTGCTGGATATAATTTTGACGTGAACTAAGATTGAATTTCACTAGATTATGCGACCAAGATTTTTGTTCTTCCCGCCTCGAGATCAGCACGCACAATGCCTACGCTAGCAGGCTGTCAATACTCGCTACAGAACATGTCTTTTCCTATTTGTGTGCTATTCGTTGATTCTATATATACATGGCTACGGGTGTTGCAATGTTCAATATATAGAAAAACGAACTTGGAGGTACGTGCATTCGAAGAGTATACGATTTTGCCGACATTTCTCAGCACACACGTCATTTACAATGGAGAGCAATAAAGAATGAATAAATTCAGTGTAAGAAAGAATGCGTATCTGTGGGCGTGACATCAATATATTAGAATTCAATGCAAATAGCCGGGTTCGTGGTAACAAAAACATCAAGTTTTGAAGTAAGCAACGTACGTTCTTATTTGACTTTTAAAGTATTTATCTATAGTACACAGTCCTTGCAAGATTATACATATGCACCACAGTGATCTGTTGGCCGCATTTAAGTACTTGGGTGGGACCTAGTCGTTTCGCAACAAACTAGTTATTGTAAATATCCCATGACGTGACCTAAAACATCTATAGTGCCAAGGTAGACTGACGCTGGGAAACGACCCTGTAACGAAGGAGTCGGCAATGACAAGACCCAACTGCTTAGACAAATACTCTAAGAGCCAGCCTATAGTTTCGAATAATTCATTTTTTATGGTGTTAGGCATAGATGAAGGAAGAAAAATTATAGGGAGGAAAGATAGAGATGTTAACCAGTTTGACATAACCGGTATGTGACCCTGCACACGAGAAAGAGATGGGGAGATTAAAGGAAGAGTAAATAAAAAGAGCAAGAAAGGGTAAGCGCACACGCACAGACCTAACGTTACCTGCGCAGAGCGGCATACAGGGTGTAAAGAAACTATGACTATATAACACCATTGTGAAGAGGTTCCGAAGAGATTTTTACCCTTTTGTATTTTCGAACATGCACCTTGATCTAAACTGATGGGCTTCTAGCCCCGCAAGCTTAGGAACTAAGGAAATTTAGATAGGTTCAACTTGTCTATATAACCAACCTAAGTACACGTGTCCGCTCAACCTTTTTGAGATGGCTCAGACTGCTATGTGCCAAACTAAGACAGAGCTGTGTACAGCTGCCGCAGACACCCAAAGAAAGCGCAAACCAGCACACTAAAGAAAAAAAAATCACAGAATATCACAGAAAGTGAATAAAGACGAGTGGGCGAAGCTCCGGGGGATATTTAATCACCGTGCATTGCCCACTCGATCATGCACAGACGTGTCAACACGTGTGCACAGTAATGCAGAACGATGCTTCCTAATCACAATGCGCAACTGATGTTGAGATGTCTATAAGGATATATGGCATGACACGGTATGGATATTCATACCATATCACCTCCGTGGAAAGGGGACACGGCTGGCCCTTAAGAAGCTTCGACCCTAAAACAATAGAATTAGCTGCGTTGGAGTCGTATTTAAAGAGAACGGGAACAAATTAAAGTAATAAAGTTTTCAAGCATCGGAGCTCACTGAGAGTTCGTTAGTGGCACAGAGCAAGTGTTGTACAGGTACAACGTGTGTTTATAAATAATAAACTTCGAAGACGCATAAGCTTGGCTTTCAAGAGTACGACGCGGTAGCGCTATCAGGCCCGCTGACATCGGCTTTAAGAACGCTTGGCCGGCTTTGCTTCTCTGTTCTCGGAGGATGATTCAATCGTGTCAGCAGTTAAGACAGCTTTGCAATACTCAGTACAGACGAATATATAGGTAAAACTAAGGATGCAATGCCCTAATATAATATGCTGTAATATAATATATATATATATATATATATATATATATTGTTTCCGACATTTCCTATTTCCATAGGCGACATACGCATTCATTTATGCGGTGCGAGATCCAAAACTATGCATTTTCTCTTGCACAAAGACGATAGTTATATAAGGCACTGACATTATAAGGGATGCCAGTCGACCTAGTCTTTCAACTATCGAGGAATGAACGGGCACCTGAGTCATTACGCTAGCTGAGGGTGAACAAACGAAGAACAGATGTCCAGTCACGACGGCAACTTTATCTGCAAGCACAAAGGAGGAAATACTAATATTAAAAGATATACCCAAATGAAATAATAAGGGAGAAGGGGAGAAATGCGGCCAACTGATATGAAAAAAGATGGAAGCCACAAGCGGGTAGAATAGATTGTCGACAATAAGTTGAAGTACGGCCTTTTGTATATACACCCTCGTGAATATCACGTTGAACCATTGGTAAGGTACACACATGGTTCGTGTCTTTTCTGCACGATAGTCTGCCTAATTGAGAGCACCTTTTATTTATTCGTCGCAAGAGTTCTCAGAGAAAACTGCTGATTCTGGTACAATATCTGTGGCACTCGCCTTGTCTGCATGTGGCCTGGTAGACTGCATGACAATGAGAAAAGAAGGTGTGATCTAAATGCATTTGATTATCAATTATCTCTCACAATATCTTCCAATATTTATTCAAGCAACCTAATCGTCAATTTTCTGGATACAATCTGAGCACATAATCTTTATCATTTGCCTAAAAACATAAAAACAAGCGTGGTACGGGTGAGTCCTGTTGTAAGAAGATACTCATGCACTGTTTTGTCGATCCGAAATCAGCTTGAGGAATGGCCACTTCATTGTGATAGAGTTTGAATAAATTTATGCTTTAAATTGTGGAGTCCGGAACACGATGCCTATATACAAACCACACAATGCGCATTGAAGCTTTTTTTTTCGGACAAAAGCAGTTCTGCCTGAAAATGTGAACATGTGAATAAATTGAAGGTCCATACGAGAAGCCCCGTACAAAACTATAAAAAATCAAAAGAACGTATTGATATATATCTGTGTAAAAGAACGTGTCAAAGCAGTGGCATGAGTGTTTATCATCAGGAATCGTACTGCACTGGAAGGTTGCACATGGCTAAAAAAACAAAACAAAACGTGGTGCCAGCTGCAAAACGAGATGCGATCTGCCTTTGTACGACTGACAACTTTCGCATAACATGGAAGGGAGTGAGTTGGTGCATATTTTTTTCTAAGAAAAAAAAACAGAGCTTGCAAGCATACAGACAAAAAGAAAGTGAAGACATCCCTAAGGTGTTTGTGGTGTCTTCAATTATTTTTTGCTCCCGTCTTTGCACGCCCCGTTATTTCAGAATGGCAACCTGCTCTGTATCTTTTATGTGACGGCTGTTGGGCGTCTACGCTCAAATAAGTCAGCATCCGTAGAAGGTACGATAATTATCTCAGGCCTCAAGTGTCATGTACGTTTGTGAACAAGCGTTGTGGAACGGGTTCTTAACAATAATGGTAACTCTCCAAAAAATTTCATGATGTTACGAACTGTTGTGAAAATTCTTCTCCTGATTTCACGCTCTTCTGCCTAACTATCTTTCAAACACTGTGCTGTATTTCGAAATGAGCGGCTGAAGGGTCTTTAATGCCAGTAAATTATGACCTTGGAAGATGAGAAGTCTGAAAGTTCGCATTGTAATTTCTAGCTTTCCTTGTTGTATCGACTCAAACTCTAACAACATTTTCAAAGAACATCAACAAAGAATTTGCCTGGTATAATGATGCCTAGATTTTGTTGGCCGCCACGAGTTCTGTGGGTGATAGCGTATTTTTCGGCGAACATGTTGCAAAACAACAATGCCTGACGGCTTATTGGGTCAGTAGGAACAAAGGGAATGGTTAACGATAGAAATGAAAAAGCAGAGCAGAGAGGCCCGTGAAAGACACTTTCAAGTCAGGTTAGTCAATATCATCTTTTAATAATTGTTGCCATGTTGCGTACAGTGGTTCAAGAAAAAGGCACAGTGGCAAGAAACCTAATCTTGTAAGGCGCAACGCTACACTAAGCTTAATATATTTAAATTCAAATTTATACAGAAGAACAGTGACCATCACGTGTAAATCAAATTTTAACAGGTATAGAAGAGCATTTTCGCACAATTAGTCCAGCCAAACCAATTTTCTATAGTTATTTAGCTTAATGTAGAAGTCGCAAGAAAGTTCCATATCAATTTTTTTCTTGGATAAGTATACTATTCGTGGGCTAAGCATAGAGCAAACATTATTTTTAAAAATTTTCGTTGATGTCAAACCATGCTTGACTCTTGGAGTTAAAAGTGTTGTCATGTGCTTTTGAAGGGTAGTGTTATTACGCGTCAAAATAACAACAAAAACAGCCTTATTTCTCGTTTACAGAGTATAATAGAATACCTAAACGTGTTCGGTAGGGAAAAAAATCAGTTTGATCGACATTTTGCATTTGTATGTCGCATTAAACATGTTGCAGAAATTATGCATCCTTCTCCCGAAAAACGCTCGGCATGCATAATTCATATCAAGGTGATGTTCTATCTCGTAGAAACAAAATAGGCACGTCACTTGTATCAATCATTCCATAGCGACTGTTGCTGTTTTCTGTAGTGAAACTCTGCAAATGTGAACGATATATTTCAGAAGACAAGTTTATACCCCTCGAGTATTTGTTTTTACAGCAGAGCAGTTATGGTCGTGATTTATCGTTTGTCTTTGGTACAAAATTATTATTATCATAACTGACACGCTGTTTTTTTTCTATTTTTAATTGTCTAATTTTTATTCCTACTCCGCTTCGTTCCGTGAAAGAACAATTCTTGGCGTTAACGCACGCTTGCCCGTGTCCCCATGATTAGAAATACACAGTCATAAACCTTCCGTGTTGTGTACAGGCCTAATGGCAGAATATTATAGCCATGTGTGTGCTAGTATCGCGATAGGGTAGGAATGAAACTGAGGGTGACGAGTAACAGTATAAGGGTGAGGTTGAGGAAACACTGGGCACACAAAAAAGGTGGCTGATCTTCTATATAAAATCGATATAAAACGAAAGCGAAATGTATCTTCACAGATTTGCCTGAGCGTTCATTGTGCTTTGTTTCAGCAGCAGATACAAATTCCAAAGTCACGTTAAGAACGCCAACCAGGTCGAAACTTGCAGCGCACTTCTCAATCAGACAGAACGCACGAAATTAGGATACACAGAATGAGTGCGTACTAACAGCTGTCACAGCTCTACACTTAAAAAGCGCTGTTCAAATAGAAAGACGCAAGAAACGAGCGCAGAGGTATATACAGGAGAAGCGCGAATGAATTGTCACCATTCTTCTTGCGTCGTTTGTGAGCAGCGTGCTCATTTTGTAAACGCGGCCACGGCAGCGTTCGAAGTGGCCTTTGTCCTGTCCCGAATTACAAGTGGGGCAAGTGCGTGCCCAGAAGAGACCACGATATGTGGAGGCGGTGCGCCCATCGTGAGCCCGTCGCGCCATTTCACCGCTGGTAACGAAAAGTCGCTGAAATTGCGATGCTCTGAGGACTTCTTAACGGTGTATGGTGTCTATAAATACTTGCCATTAGCAATGCAGGCAACGAACGCTCCGTGGCACAGCGGTTAGCGGCACGTGCTCAGAATCGGGAGGTTGCTGGTTCGAGTTTGTCCTAAGAATGCTTAACTTTTTGTATTTGCAATTTCTTAGTATATATTTTTCACCGTTACTCATGGAATACATCAGTGGAGCCGTGGTGGACCACGGCATAAAAAATTGCGTGTTCAAGAAGAGAATAGGTATGAATGAAAAGATCAACATGAAATAGAAAGAAAGCGCATAAACAGTGAAACACATCGATGACGTCAGAACAGAGGGACAGGGAGAGTGAAACAAGGACATGGAAAGAAATAAAAAGCCAAACATGCGTGAAAAAGGGCAAAAAAGACATACAAAGACATACAAAAAAGAGCGAGAAAAGAAAAAGCAACTTATAAAAAAACTACAAAGCCTTGCCGCCTATAACACTTTAGAGCAAGCCTTGAAAGAGACAGGTGAGAGAGGAAACGCCCATCCCAGCCAAGATGTGCTAGGAGCCCACTAGCTCTGCTGTGACTCAGCCTTGCGTGACTTCACTGAAGTTGACCTAATCATTTTTAAACATTCCCTTTCTTACAAGAATTCAATAATTATGTTCTAGTTAAACCTTTCACAGTGATACGTTTGTTCCTCAATAATTTGTAATAAGATTATAATGAGAGTTTCGCTGTCACCGTCATGCCCGGGAAATGTAGACGTAGGTATACACATAAAAAAGGCACAAAGAGAAACTTGGACCGCCTTCTTAAGGGGAACTCTGATGGAATGTGAGAAAGCAGCGTTGTGCACGGCTGCGTCACTGGTTGAATGGCACTAACGTGGGTGCAGCGGTGAGCGCTGGTCTTGCAGGTTACACGTACAGACATGTTTAAGCTTGTGAACCGACGAGTCAGTGGTGTAGCAAGCGGTCTTCGTGGCATGTGTGCGGGCAAACGGACCAGTCAGCAGCTGCTGACGCTGCGGCCAGCGCCTGGCAGGCGAGGGAGAGATTGACGTCAGCGCGTACTGAGAGAGAAGCGCGACGTCAAGGCGCAGCAGTGGCATGACCTAGTTGGCACAGCGCCAACACTTGCGGCACGCGGTGCGTTCCTACGGAGGGGCAACGTTACACAGGCTAGTCAATAAGCTGCTTCGTATCTAAAATAGCAAAAAAGTGGGAATGTTGTAGGCCCGTGTGCTCAGATTTCGGTGCACGTTAAAGAACCCCAGGTGGTCAAAATTTCCGGAGCCCTCCACTACGACGTCTCTCACAATCATATGCGGTTTTGGGACGTTAAGCATCACATATCTAGCAATCAAAACAGCCCTTTAGACACGCCCGATAAAGGAACCCCTTTCAGTGCCCACTCGTGGTTTGGTACGAAAAAAAAATCGCAGCATATCCACGGAGGAAATGATGATTAGTGGTGCAAAGCTTCGAAATGTTTTATTGGCAAACGATGAATCATCCACTGCCGACGTCCATCTGTCTGTCCGTTTGTCCGTCCATCCATCTGTCTGTCTTCCTGTACATCTGTTGGTCCACCTGTCCATTCGGCTCTCTGCATGTCCGTCTGTCTGCATGCCAGTCCACTCGTCCATTCATCTATAGGCATTCCAAGTACTACCATCTCATCTCTTTTCATCATATATTCATCCTATAGACCTTTTCAAAAACGCCTCCCTGGTCGCTGCCATAGTCCTCTTTGGGCTGCGCAAATTGGCCTCACCCCTCAAAATTGCACTGACAAGGCTGCGCCTTTAGCCTTTGTACTTTAGCGCGCAGCCAATCATGGTGGTGTTTTTTTTTTCTTCCTGTGAAAAGGTGTATATAAGTACCACCATTAGGCGGACATTCCACGGACTAAACGAGAAGCGGACTAAACGAGAAACGAGAAACGAGAAACCCACACCTTAAGGAGCTTCGCCCTAAAAAAATTGCAGATCCCACGTACAGTGAAATCGATGATATGCGGAGCACGAATAATGAAGGTTGACATGCCACTTTAATTTCAGCGCAACGTTGCAAGGTGAAGGTAAATTTTGCCGTATATGACTTCCGTCTCATGATTATTATGTTTGGATGTGTTTGACCTTCATCATCTATTCACGTCACGCGATGCCAAAGTTAGTGTATGGGGAGCTACTTCGTCAACCGTTTACGTCTCGTAACACCAAATTCGGTATATGTGGAGCTAACAAAACGGCCGCGAGTGCATCATGAAGGACCCAATATACTCCAATGTACCGTTGACGCGCGCGCACGGTGGGCACAGCGACAATACGTTAGCAAAACGTCTTACGCCAGGCGCGACCGGCGTGACCAGAGTCCGTCGGCGTGGCCCGACGGTAACCGGCGCGAAATGCAACATGCTGCATTTCGCGCCGATGCGTTATCCAGACAGCACTGCGTCTCCCTCTATTTGTGACGAAGGGATGCCGAACGCGCTGACCCGCGCATGCATCAAAGCAACGCATCGCAGCGCACGCCCGCCAGTATATGGGAAGACCGGCGTCTGGCGTGGACACGCCGGCGGGACGTGACGAATTGAACGCCGGCGAGCGGATGGACGCATGGATGGACGGAAAAAACTTTATTGAAAATAAAAAAAGAAACCCTGCAGGGTTACCGGCCCGTGTTCAGGCCACCCCGACGTTTTGTGCGGTGAGGCGTAGCCTTTCCACCGCTGTCCGGGCCCGCTGGATTGTCCAAAGTTGGTCATGCAGATCTGAGCTATAGTCAGCGAACTTAGCCAACGCTCCTCGAGAAGGTCCGAGCGCGCGCACCGCGTCACGTTGAAATGTGTTGGCACCTTGACTGTGGTTTGTAGTCATGTTCTCACAAGACACGCATCTCTAGATTATCACGTTTGCACCGGTCACATACCTTCGTCATTCATTGACATCACGTAATACAAAACTTGGCATATGTGAAGCTAGTGAAACGGCGCTGAGCGCATCATGAGTGAGGCATGTAGTCACGTTGTTACGGACACGCATGTCGTGATTATCATGTTTCGATGTCTCATTCACCTATGTCGTTCGTTCGCGTCACGTAATACTGAGTTTGGTGCACATGTGCAGCTAGCGAAATGGCCACGAGCGCATCATGAGCGTAGAATGTAGTCATGTTCCTACATGACACGCATCTCATGTCTATCATGTTTGCACCAGTATAATACCTTCGTATTCTATTCACGTCCCGTAACATCAAATTTGTTACAAGTGAAGCTAGCGAAACGGCCGCCAGTGCATCATGAGCGTGGCATGTAGTCATGTTGTTACACGACACGCATCTCATGATTATCATGTTTGCACCAGTCACATACCTTCGTCATCCATTCACGTACCGTAATACCAAGTTTGGTATATGTGACACTAGAAAAACGGCCGCGAGCGCATTAGGATCGTGGCTTGTAGTCACGTTGTTAAATGACACGCATGTCATGATTTTTATGTTAGGGTTGCTCGCTTGTGTTCGTCATGCAATCATGACATACCATACCAGTTTTGCAACATTCCACGTGAACGAAACCATCGCAAGAGCAGCATGACTATGAAATGTAAATCATGACATTCATGACATAGATTGGATTGGATAAACTTTTATTTGGTCCTCCAAAACACAGATCACTGTGTTGCGGGCAGCTCCCACGTGGGGACTGAGATGCCAAGCTCCTCAGCCGCCTCGCGGGCTTGGTGGACAGCCCAGAGCTGATCTGCCAAGGACGAGCTGCGGATTGCCGCCTCCCATCTGGCAGAGGTGATGTGCGATAAATGAGCGAATTTGATGCACTGCCAGTGCATGTGTTCTAATGAAGCTATTTCCCCACAATGTGGACAAAGATTACTTGGGTATAGGTCAGGGTACATGATGTGTAACATTTTCAAAGTAGGGTACATCCGCGTTTGCAAAAGCCTTAATGCAAGTGCTTGGGGCCAGGTTAGATTTTTGTGAGGTGGAGGGAAAATCCTTCTAGACAGGTAGAAATATTTAGTGAGCTCGTTATATGTTGTAAGAATTTCCCGGTTATCCCCTTCACCGGTAGAACGCATCCCCGGGGAGGCGCGGTTGGAGAGTTCTCGCGCCGCCTCGTGTGCTGCTTCGTTGAGATTGGGAGGGGAATCGTTGATTTGTCCAAGGTGAGCTGGGAACCAACTCAGAAAATGATGTGTTATGTTCTTGCCTTGCAGTATTTTCAGCGTTTGTTCACAGACCGTCCCCTTGGCGAACGCCCGTAGTGCTGCCATGGAATCACTGTAGACGACTTCAATGTTATCCATCTTGAGTGCTAAGGCGATGGCCACTTGTTCCGCAATGATTGGGTCTTTCGTCCTGACCGCCGCTGAGTTGACGACATGGCCAGCCCCATCGACTACCACTGCCACAAACGCTTTCCCATTGGCGTAGGAAGCCGCGTCAAAAAATACGACCCCTCGTTCCTCGTTTGAGACTTGACGAAGTATAGTCCTGGCCCTCGCTGCTCTTCTTCCGACGTTGTGTTCTGGATGCATGTTTCTCGGTATAGGAGATACCGTGATAGTCTCCCTGGTGTTGTCAGGGATATCATTGTAATTGCGTCTGATTGCTATTGGGTGTTGGCCCAGCTCCTGCAGGATCATTCTCCCCGACCTTGTAGTAGATAACCTTGCAAACCTTGCTCTCTCTTGGGCTTCTGCTATTACTTCGAGCGTGTTGTGTATGCCAAGCTCAAGCAGACGCTCGGTGCTGGTATGTATGGGTAGGCCCAGGACCTTCTTGATAACTTTCTTGAGGAGAACATTCAGTGTCTCGGACTCTGCTCTTGACCAGTTGGGCATTGCTACCTCGTATGTGAAGTGACTCAGAACAAACGCATGCATCAACCTGATGAGGTTGTCTTCCTTGATCCCATTTCTTTTGTTGGCCACTCTGCGTATGAGGTGCACCGCACTGTCTGTTTTCCGAGTTAACTTGGCTATAGATTTGCTGTTAGCGCCGGTAGACTCTATCAGCATTCCCAGGACTTTGATGGAGTCGACTTTCTCGATGGCATCCCCTTGATTTGTACGGAGATGGATGTCTATCTGGTTTAACGGCTTCGTTCCCCCGGGCTTCGGTCCCCGGCGTGCAGTCCGATAAAGCAAAAGTTCTGACTTACTCGAGGAGCACTTGAGCCCGGAAGGACGAAGGTAGTCTTCTACGGTGTCAATCGCCTCTTGCAGAGCGCTCTCAATCTGCCCCTCGCTTCCACCTGTGCACCAGATGGTAATGTCATCTGCGTAGATGCCGTGCTTCAATCATTCAATCCTCGATAATTTCTTTGACAGTCCAATCATGGCAATGTTGAACAGCATTGGTGAAATCACTGCCCCTTGTGGCGTGCCCTTTGCTTCTAGTTCGATTGCTGCGGTCTCGATATCTGCAATCTTCATCACGGCTTTCCGATCTGTAAAAAAGGACCATACGTAGTCATAGAAGGCTTTCCCTAGACCAAGCTTGGAAATTGCTTCGAGTATAAATGAGTGGTGGATGTTGTCAAACGCTTTTTCTAGTTCTAGGCACAGAATGGCTCTCACGTCTCTAGTTTCATTGTCAATGACCTGGTGTTTGATAAGCTTAAATGCATCTTGTGTGGATAGCCCTGCCCTGAATCCAACCATATTGTGTGTATATATGTTGTTATCTTCCAAGTACTTGTTCATCCTGTGCAGTATGGCATGTTCTGCGACCTTGCCGATACATGATGTCAAGGATATTGGCCTCATGTTGTCCAAGTTAGGGGGCTTTCCTGGCTTAGGAATAAGGATCGTGCTGGCCAGCTTCCACTGCTCTGGCACCCTGCCTTCTTTCCATGCTGAATTGATTATATCCCTCAGGGTTTCAATTGAATCGTCATCAAGGTTACGCAGGGCCTTGTTTGATATACCGTCCGGGCCAGGGGCCGACCTGCCGTTGAGATCATGCAAGGCTCTTCTGATCTCCTCGATGTTAAAGTCGCCCTCAAGACCTGGATTTCGCGTGCCCTGGTACTGTCTACTTGGTGGTGCCAATCCTCTTTTGATTGGGAGGTACTTATGCACGAGCTGCTGGACAACTTGCTGTTCTGTAGTGCGCCCTATCTTTTTATGCAAAATTCAAGCGATAACATGCTTTTGATTTGTTTTGGTGGTGTTTTCGTTGAGGAGATGCTTTAACATATTCCATGTCTTGCCATTGCACATCTGACCATCGATGGAGTTGTAGATTTCGTCCCATTGCTGCCTCGATAGTGCGCGATAATGTTCCTCGACTGATCTGTTTACTTCAGCTATCTTCTTTCTCAGTCTTCGGTTCAGGCGCTGACCCTTCCAACGGTTCAGTAGTGCTTGCTTTGCCTCAAGAAGATGAGCGAGCCGGCTATCGATTCTTTCAACCGGAAAATCTGTGGTAATGATGGAGGAGACGGATTTGATGTCATCTTTAATCTGTTTGACCCACTGCTCCAAGCCTTGTCCGTGGCCATCTTGTTCCTTTTCCATCCTTATCTTCCTGAACTTATCCCAGTCTGTGAAGTGAAATTCTATCTGCTTTTTACGCTCCACGGAGAAAGTAGTGGCAAGAATGCAGTGGTCACTCCCTAGGTCTACAGCAAGGTTCATCCACTGGGCCTTCTTGATGTTCCTTACAAATGTAAGGTCCGGGGTGGAATCCCTGCAGCAAGATGTACCAAGCCTTGTTGGTAGGCTTGGGTCTGTGATTAGGGTGAGATCAAGTTCACTGGCACTTTGCCATAGTGGATTTCTTTTCCCAGTGTTGTACTTGTAACCCCATGTATGATGAGGGGCGTTGAATTCACCTGCTATGACAAGTGGACATTCCCCGGCGATATTAACAGCTTTCTTTAGAACCGTCTTGAACCCTTGCTTTTGTTGCTTTGGACTGCTGTATATATTAAGAATGAAAATGCTCTGACGGTTGCTGGTACCCGGCACAATCTTTATCAAGACGTGTTCCAACCGGCCTGCTTCTATCTTGAGGTCGTGGGTTACGTGCGTTATTTTGTTGCATACGAAGGTGCAGACTCCCCTCCCTTCAGTATCCCCTCTTACAGGCCGGAATCCAGGAAACGTTGCTTGCGGTGAAAGGGTCTCTTGTAATAATATAATATGAGGCTTTTCTTGGCTGCTCCTGATATACTGCTGCAGGGTTGCCTTCTTTTTAAGGTAACCTCTACAGTTCCATTGCCAGATACGAAATGCTTCACGTAGCGCTGCCATCATGGTTATTACATGGGCGGCCAGAGCCTGATGCTGCACCTGTCGACAGGTTTCGTACCACTAGTATTGGTGGCCGAAGGGGTGAGCTTGGTGCATGAGGAGGCCTTGCTGTGTTGTGCAGATATGCTTCGACCTTTGTAATGCGCAAAGTCATATGCTCTTCCAGTGCCGCCACGCTTGATTGTAGCCTACCCATCTGCTCGCTAAGATTGGCTACTACTTTGCTGAGCGTGTCAAAAACCTCTTTCATATCTGACATGGTCGTTTGGATGGCTTCCACGTGTTCTGCCATGACTGCCCTCTTTTTCGCGGTTCTCGAGTCCCCCACGTTTTCAGCCACAGGGACATCAACTGGCTGAGGCATTGGCTGTGAAGATTGCGCGCTGGTTAGCTTAGTGAGACGAATTTTTATTTCCTTTAACTCAGCTGATAGCCTCTCATTCGATTTTTAAGTCTCGCGTTTTCTTGCTCTAGCTGTGCAATTCTATCATGCTCTGGCAGCTTACCTGTCATCACCTCTGCCCCGCCGTTGCGCACTCGCTCAGCCCAGCTGCCTTTCGAAGTAACTGCAGGCGTCCTCCCCAGGTGTGAAGCCGTGATCTCGAACTGAACGCCAGGCAGCTGGGCATTCGGGCGCCGCCCAGGCTGATCCCGACCCTGATGGTGAGCTTGAGAACTCGAGCGCCCCCGTGATTGGGAGCGGGCCTTGGGTCTAGAACTTCTTCTGGAACACGACCTCCCCCTGGAGTTGGGCCGCCTTTCCTGTTCTTGTGTAGTCTGGATGCTCTGGGTCCCGTAGGCTGGAATAAGCTGCTTGTCATTGATGTCTGGACTCGATGTGATTGATGCGTCCCGGGCTTCTGCGGCTGCTCGCGATCTTTCCCAACATCTGCGTCTGACGGCGTATGGCACTAAGAACCTGTTCTTGCACTCCTTGTCTGCCGTGGGATGGTGACCGTCGCAAAGCCTGCATCTTGCATTGCACTGGTGCAGGCTATCTGGGTTCTTGATCTCGCAGCCTCTGCAGATTGTTTCAGCTGGGTTCGGACAGACGTCAGACCGATGTCCCAGCTTTCCACAGACGTAACAAATATCGATGTTTTTGCGGTAAAGGGAGCACTGCAAAAGTGAAGGTCCATATCTCACAAATCTGGGCACCTTGTGTCCTTCGAACGCTATGATGATTGTCCCGGTGTCCTTAATTCTCTTGGCCTGCAGCGTGAGCGGGTTGTTCGCGTTCACAATCTTTCGGGTCAAAATGTCCTGAGTATCGCTTACGGGGATCCCGCGAATCACTCCTTTACAAGTGTCGGGGGGTGCCGCGGCGTACGCGCTAACCTCGAAAACTTTGCCTCCAATGTCAATTTGCTTGACCTTGAGGTATCTTGAAGCTCTGTCTTGGTCTGGAGTGCTTGCCACCATAATGTTCTGCTGCAAGTTGGAACAGATGAAGTCCTGCGTGGCCTCTTTCTGTTAGACGCCGGCCGCCAGTACTATCGCATCTGCCACGGCTCCAGTGCCAACTCTCGAGATATTTAATCCTCCACGTGGTCGTAGCACAATTTTGCTGAAGTCCTTAGGTAGTGGCGGCATGCGTCCAGCTCACACGATTGTATGCTTGGTGTCATACCTACTACGACTGGCTCGAGCGTCTCCCGCAACGCCGGCCTCGGTCGAACCCTTGGCAGCAGGAACGCTAACCGCGGCTTGCTTATTCCTTGAGCGTCTCGTTTCGGCTTCCTTCCAACCCATTTCTTCCGTGCAATCTTCTGGAGAGATGTCCTCTCCATCTACTTGGTATTCCATTCTCAGTTGCAGATACTGGAACGCGCAGAGCGTTGAGTCGCGTTGGCGCAGGGCCGGCGCATGGGCGACAATCGCCTCCTTGGTTAGGCCTAAATCCCCCGGTGGCGTTGCCTTGTAAAAATGTCCCAAAAAACGGTTTAAAAGTCCACTCACCGGCACAAAGGTGGTATCTGCTGATTTTTTAAGAACTTAGGCACACGATTAGAGTAAAAACTCGGTGACAAATTCGTGAATACCACAGGAAAGCATTTTTCCCATGACATAGATGTCATGATTTTCATGTCATGACTAGTCAAATATGTCCTTCATACAGTCATGTTATGTCATACTGAATTTGGTATCCATACAATTATCGAAAGTCGTATGCGGATAGATAGATAGATAGATAGATAGATAGATAGATAGATAGATAGATAGATAGATAGATAGATAGATAGATAGATAGATAAGCTCAAAGCCAGCGAAGTTGGCTAAGAAATGCTAGGCATTTAGAAGGGCCCTGCGACACTATTTGAGCTTGTATATTTCATTGGTTGTTCAGGTGCTCTGGAACGCACCGATATCGTTGAGCAAATGGCAATGCCAAAATCGGCGCTATTATAATTTTAATTCACAGGACAAACTGCCTTGGTTTCACACTGCGGCGACACATATCGGCTATTTTTAAGTGTGAATACACTTTATAAGCGACCGCAAACCATCCACCGCCGTCGGCGGCGTCCGCAGTCTTCTCTCTATCTTTAAAAGAAAGAGGACTTCGCGGGCCGCAGCGCGACGCTCTACCGAATAAGCCACGGACGCGACGCTGATATCGGTGTCGCTCCTTCGCTCTCCTCGCTCGCTGCAGCTGCGCGCGCACCCCTCTCTCTCGCGCGCCCGCCTTCTCTCTCAGTCTCCCGTCGAGAGCTGGTCGTGCGATGGATGTCCCGGAAGCAACGCTACCATCAAGAACGAATGCAGTACAACCGAATGCCAGCACTGCACCCGTCGTTGGAGGTGACGGTACCGCGGTGGTTTCGCCGACGTTGGAAGACAAGGCGGCGCTGCGAAGGGCTCGTGAGACCGAACGTAAGCGGGCGAAGCGTGCAGCGGATGCCGAACTGCGCGCTCGCGAGGCCGAGATGAGGCGTCAGCATCGAGTGTGTAATGGTTCCTGGGAATCGCAATTTGATCACACGGGGGAGTTTACGTTATCTCACTGGTGAATGCCAACGGATTTTAACACTACTCCCCCTCATAGCATCACCCCGTGCATTCACACTTAACCATGTTCACCCTCGGGGAAATGCTTGGGAGTTTTTTGTTATGGAAAGTGACGTAATGTCATGTGACGTGATGACAAACACCGTTCACTTTTCATTGGCTAGATGCGAGAAATAGCGTGCAATATTCATATGTGGTAGCTGGGCCATACGAGAGAATATTAAAAACACCAAAAATCTTTTTTATACTTTCTCAGGAAGAAATCATTCCTGTTTCGAAATGATGTATTTGGAGAACAACGAACACAACACAGCCTGTGAACGTACGCCAGCAAGCAACTAAACGCGGAAAGGCATGCCGCGCTTTTAGCGAGTCAACAATGCGACGGGCGGTGGGCGCCGGCGTTGACGTAGAACGAGTCTTGCATGCAAGCTGAGAAGTAACCCTGCCCAGAGTGTATGTGTGTATTTTACAAAGTGTGAGCATGGGAGCGTCTACTGGGGTTCTACTCGACGCACCTGGTTCATAGTAACCATAGTAACGACGCCATAAAAAAGAGCGGTGGTGGGGTATTGTGTGAAAACCACCATGAGGTGACATTTTCGGAATGTCTTTATGAGACGCGCACTGTGAACTTAAGCAGTCTTTGACGTCAGCAGGCGAGTGAAATGCAAAAGAAAACGATTCTCCTCGTTGTCTTCTCGAGTGCTCAGATTTGGGTGCACGTTAAAGAGCCCCAGGTGGTCGAAATTTCCGGAGCCCTTCACTACGGCGTCTCTCATAATCGTATGGTGGTTTTGCGACGTTAAACCCCACATAATAATCAATCAATCAATCATCGTCTGCTCGAGTTTTGAACTTAGAGGACTCACTGTCCGTGCACTAATTTCCATCATTCTTATTGTATTCGTCTCAGTAATAATCGCTACGCGTGTTCCGGGGCTATATAGGGCTGTTCAAAAAGTGTCGCAGGGCCTATTTAAAAAACTCCCAAGCATTTCCCCGAGGGTGAACATGGTTAAGTGCGAAAGCACGGGGTGATGCTATGAGGGGGGGTAAAGTTAAAATCCTTTGGCATTCGCCAGTGAGTTGATGTAAACTCCCCCGTTTGATCACATTGCGATTCCCTGGAACCATTAGACCCTCTCGGGAAATCTTGGTGAGTTTACGCGTATATGTGATAGAAAATTGGCACTATAATGATGTTTATGTCCGCGCCCGCTTCGGCCGCTTGCGCTGGGGATCACGGGCCCTTCGCCGCGCTGCCTTGTCTTCAACCGGCGCGTGCAATGCTCGCATTCGATTGCGTTGTACTCGTTGTTGGAGGTATTGCAGTCGAGGTTGATGCCTGCGATGGATCCATACCTATGACGACTTGCCGATCTCAAGCAAGTAGTGGCACGCGCAGCCACGGAATGGAGGGCGGAGCGCGCGCAATCACGTGGTGTGTGACGTCGCTGCGCCATGCTACAGACGTTCTCTCCGCTCCTAGCGCTGTTGCCAGGAGAGAGGAGGAGGCGCACCGCGAACGGCGGATTCAGGGTCGCTTACACAGCGCATTCGCACTTAAAACACCACCCACACCTTGCGTCGGACGCCGCGGTGTAACAGGAGACGCAAAGGGGTCATTGTAAACTTTAAAAGAAGAAATATCGGAAAGTGGCAGGATCTTCATTGTCGACATTTGCTGCTGATTGCACCAACAAACACAATGGCGTAACAAAGTTTATAGTTGTTATTTCACGCTCATTGTGTGTATAGACTACGAGTGCGTCCTTTTCCTGCTTCAGCGGGAAGCTGCCCGTCAATATTCGTGGGGCATTTTAACATTTTATATTCCACTGATAGTTAAACCCTGGCTACGAAACTTTGACTCTTCTAATGAATTAAAAGTAATTTAGAGGGATCGCATTCTTCAACAGAAGAGCTGCAGGTGTTCATACCACCGGGGTACGGAACCAACAATGCGAAACAATGTCCGAACATTAAGGGCAGTAATGTGTACACATGCAACTAAGATCAAAGTACATGACACGTTAAAGCAAAAATGTCCAAGCCCACAGGCAGTACCTAACACGTGCTGCTATGGACTAATACACACCCACACACTTATCACACTATACACAATTAACATGACGATGTATGGGCCATGTTGACAGAAATTACGCCGTGAACGAGTTCACGACAGCGAAGGAAATCTGGGCACCATAAGACAATCACTGATTCTCGCTATGTGTGTACGTAGTACGTGTATACGTAGTACGTATACGTTTAGAAAACAAAATTTAACGATTTCAAATTCTTCGTACTAAACTATGGGGAGAGCAGTGAGTGATCCGGCGGAACAATGCCAAATGCGCTCAAGGTGTGTTTAGGTAAAGTGGTTAATGGTTTAGAGTACTTGGCACTCTACTAGGGGAAAGCATATAGCCGTCTCGTCGGCCTCATACTTTTTCAGGCACTGTTGAAAAAAATTCGAGCTGAAATAAGACCAGTAATGACCCATCCAACTTAGTCTGAATGAAGAAGTGCATAAGGTGAGAAGTGCGGGTGCTTGGGTAAATGAAAACCTAAGAGAAAACCGCCTCTACTGTTTCACTGGGTGCCGACCATATTGTCCACGTAAATGCTATGTTGGACAGATCTGGACGTCATTTTTCCAGATGGCAAAAGTGTACGTCACCGAGAGCACATTTTTTTATTTCAAGAACACACCTCCAGTTTCTCGAGCGCTCCACTTTGTGTTTTATTTTTTAGCCCAAGTGGTTGAGGCTTGAGGAATGGCGATTTGAATTTCAGCCAAAAGCCGGTGTCTTAACCAATGAGATATACAATATATGCGTCCTTCCTTGCAAAACAAGAAAGAGAGAGGTTCAGGAAAGGAAAAGACGCAACTTTTGAAGCCCTAATTGGGAGCACGGCTCAGCGCCTCTAGGGGGGGGGGGGTGAAGAGGGCATTAAAGATGTAAAAAAGAAAGAACAAGAAAAGATATGACGTCCATGACCAAGGACGTGGCGGGCGGCTTCTATAGCCGGTTGTCTGGTCCAGTGTCCTCAAGGAAGCGAAGAACCGCCTTGAAGACCTGGGTGTGGTGCCGTTCAGGAAAGAGAAGGTCCCTCAGTGTAACCGCGGGCAGACCGTGGTGACGAAGTGCGGCGAGCAAGACACCGCGTTGTGTGCGAAGCGCTGGGCAAACACACAACACGTGCTCGATGGTTTTATCTGCCCCGCATGCAGTGCACGCAGGGGACGAGGCGTTGCCAAGCCGATGACGCCGGGCCACCGGCCAGGAGCAGCCGATGCGTAAGCGAAGTAGCAGCGACCTCTCTCCCCTGGTGAAACCCCGGTCAGGCAGCCGGGTTGGTGGTTCCATCTCTGCAAAAGACTTGGAAAGACGTCAGTCTTCTGTCTGGAGAGAGAGAGAATAAGACGCTCATGTGACGCTCTGCACGAGAGAGTTGGTGAGTAGGTGCTGCATGATATGGACGCCATCTGGCAGTCATTTAAAGAAAAATTTTTTTTTCTAGAACGCTGAGCCACTCTAAACGTAGATTGTAACTCTGACTTTTTCTTTCATAATTTTACCCTTATTTGCAATAAATTCGCGTGTGTTGTATAATATTAGGCCCATTAAAAGCGTACCGAACGCCTATGTATTCGCTCTGAATGTGATGAAGCTAGCGATTCAACCCTACGATGTCAAAGTTGAGCGCACCTATTGGTCCCTCCGGAGTCACTTATGCAATTACCGTTTTGCCTCTGTTCACTTTGGTGGTTTTGAGGTCGCCCCAGGGCACTCATGTAGAGATTGAGATGTAGCAGAGTACAGCAATGTATCTGCTCTAGGATAGCCATTTTGGATACCCTTCACGTTTCTGAGGGGGCATTTATGCATTCAATCCTGAGGGTGAGCACACACAGTGGAAAAGAGTGTGAGTTTTCTCATCCGAGCTCAATTTTTTCACAAATACTGAGAGTCCTTCCCCTATGGTGAGAAATAGAGTAGCAACGAAATCTTGGTGTGTTGTACCTAATGAACCTGTTTCTTTCTTTATTCCTTCCTTCCATTCTTGCCTTCTTTCTTTCTGTCTGTCTTTCTTTCTTTCTTCCTGTTAGTTCATTTCTTTATTTTCTCTTGGTCCTTCTTTTTCTTTGTATGCCTTTCTTTCTTCTTCTTTTCTTTCTTTTTTACTTCTTCTTTTTTTTCTCCCTTTTAATCTTTATTACTGTTCATGTTGAGTGACGTATAAACAAAAATAGCCGTTTCACAGCAAGGGCGACGCACTGAATGCGATAGCAATCAACTTCGACATTGCACGATGTAAAGCTTCCAGTTAAATTTTTTAGACGTAGTCTCACGTAACTCTCACATTGGCGTGGCCTTAACTGACATAATGCCGTAACGGCCACCGTACAGTGTGGCTGTGGTGATGCCTCTGCGATTTAATTGAAAGTCATGCAAAGGTATAGGCAACAATAACGCCGTCCAACAATGGAAGAATTTCAACTTCATATGGCCGCCTTCATGTGTCCTTCGATTCTCCTCCCTCTTCAAGCCTCCAATAAGCTGCGATATATATTTCCTTCTCTTCTCTCGTTTTTTTTTTTTGCATCTCTTCCTATACTAAAAAAAAACAGGGAACAGCGCAAAACACCGAACAATGAAAGAGACGGACTAAGCACTGTTTCACCAATGCTTTACACCGTGAGAGGAAGTATATAAACTGTACGTACCATGAAAAGGTGTGAGGGAGAGGTGAACAGTTAGAAAGTATTTCTTAACAATACTACGTAATCACTAAAAAAAAACATGAAAAGTTTTCACTCAAGTTCTTCGGTGAGAAGCCCTACTGACGGCCCACTCATACACATATTGCCTTTCTAGTCCATACAATGGGCCTCCCAAATTTCACAATCTCTCACCATAGCGCCTTGTTGTTCTTCACTGATCAAACATAACGTGACAGCAACATAGAGAGCTGTGTGTGGATAAATGGCTGCAAGCAGAACCTTTCATTACAACGTGCTTCTAGGGGAAATTCTGATTTTTTTTTTGAGTAGGTATATTTGTCACGACCTGGGAGTTTCCCACTGCGTGCTAGTTCTCAACTGGAACGATCTAAATAAAGTCCCTCCATTCCATCGCTCCTCAGTCAGCTGAAGGTTGTTTTTATATAGTTGCAGTTTTCACATATAAAGTCGCATTAAGCTTTCGGTATCACTGGCGCTCGCAACCCGCGAATGATATCAGCTGATTAGATGCTGAACGCATCTAAACAAACGGCCTTCCCTGCCTCTCATTCAGCCTTTTCTTCTCTCTCTCTCTCTCAACAAATGGCGGCAGGAAGCATTCCCGCACTTCAGGACACAAAAGATTTGAGCTGGGATAGTGGGCTTTTTTTATATGTTGACAGTGAGTGGGCCTAATCCCGTGCGCTGAGTGGTTTTGTGAAGCGAAAGACATACCCCGAATCCCTTGATTGATTGATATGTGGGGTTGAACGTCCCAAAACCACTATATGATTATGAGAGACGCCGTAGTGGAGGGCTCCGGAAATTTCGACCACCTGGGGTTCTTTAACGTGCACCCAAATCTGAGCACACGGGCCCACAACATTTCCGCCTCCATCGGAAATGCAGCCGCCGCAGCCGGGATTCGAACCCGCAACCTGCGGGACAGCAGCCGAGTACCTTAGCCACAAGGCCACCATGGCGGGGCTACCCCGAATCCCTTGCCAGACGCAATAATTTTACGGATCACTGATCTCTAAAACTGGTAAAGCTCTCTGAATATTCGACACAGAGCCTCTGTCAGCAGAGGCTTATTGCTTGTGCCTAGAAGAGGAATCGGGCTGCGAAGTTGGCAGCTAGATATTTTGTAGACTAGATATTTTTATTAGCACAGGAATTATAATGCATACCACTGAGAGATGGCATGATCGTCTGCTTTTCAGATACTCTTTAGTAGACCGTATCCTATATAAATTTTTTACGTTAAATCGTTACACCATCAGTTTAGTATCCAATCTGCTACGCCCTTTCTAATAAAGAAAAACTTTCTTTTGTCAAACTTTTTCAGCTTTAGCAGAAAATAAGTACTGTAATATTGTTTTCACACACCACGCAATTCTGTAAAAAAAAGAAGAAATACTTTCTGTCACACTAAACATACTAAGCTTGTCATGTTTCACAAAACTTGCTCCGTATTAGCCTATAGAATGTACTAGGAAAGCGAAATGCCAAACGTATACGCAGTCCTTTTTCATACCTCTTCTTCATACGTTAAAGAACCCCAGGTGGTAAAAGTTTGCGGAGCCCTTCACTACGGCGTCTCTCATAACCATATGGTGGTTTTGAGTCATTAAACTTCACATATCAATCAATCTTCATGCGCCTAGTTTCAGCGAACTTTCACTCCAACAGCATCGACAGGGATTACGTAGGCAACTGCGCATTCAAACTTCCAGACTCTGCGCAGCAATCAACGTGTTCGGATACCGCAGTTCGGGAAAGCTTTGCAAAGAACTAAGCTGGTGAAACTTGCCCTCCACATATAGCCCTGACTTTTCTTAAGAAAGGTCACGTCGTGACTCGAGTTTTATAAGCGGCTGCACCGACTGCGCCGGTTAGAGCTAGTAAATGCCCCCACGCCAACATTTGAGTGGAGAGTGCTGGTGCAGTCAGCAATTAGGAATCAGGCGTTTAAGCCCCACTGAACGCAGTGTGATGTCTGCTCCGAGTTCAGAAATCAGAAATGCTTTTATTTTTCAACAAAATTATTCAGGGTTCTTCAGGCGAAAAGCTGCATAGTACAGCTTGAATGTGCCTGAAGGCTCTCACATGGCAGCAGTAACACTAAAACCAACATTAATACAGTTATTTAGCATATATCTAAACATAATACATCATTTTAATTGAAACTAGGAATTTGCAACATGTTGAATAACATTAGCGATTTCCTACGAACACATGGTACTTAAAAATAACATAGGAATGTAATACATATGTGGGAAGAAAGTTCATGGGATCATCAGGCCTTGGACACTTGTACTAGTTTAGGTATTGATTTTGGTGCAGCAAATGAAAATTCATCAACTTTTGCCTATGGAACAGTAACTGTCCAACCTATACGTTTCGATAAAGCCAATCCATACAGTTATGTGTTGAAATGAGATATGTCCTTATATATATATATATATATATATATATATATATATATATATATATATATATATATATATATATATATATATATTTCATTTAGTTGCTTCATTCCTTGCGCCTACGTGTGGCGCTTTGGTTCTTACCACTTCTGCGGCCATTCCCAGCACTCTGTTCGTCCGCTCTTGCTGCTTTCACTGCGTGCATGCCTACAATTTTTCCAGCATACCTTGAAGTGGGAAAGTTTTGTTGTCTGTGCTTGCGAACAAGCCCGAAATGTCAGAAGAAAGAAGAATTCGACCCAAGCTGGCACGAGAATTGAACACGATTCACCGGGCGAACCGAAAGATTTTCCTCCATTGCTTTATGGCAGTCCTTTCTTTTTCTCTTTTTCTTTTTAGAGGGAGGGGGCATGTTTGGTGATACAGCGCATTTTTAATAATGTTGTAAGCATTGAAGCTGCTTGTCAGCAGTTTGTCATAAAATAATTGATATAACTCGACGTGCAGACGGTAAACTTGTATTGCGTATCAGTTATCAGCTGTTTCTTTTGATGTTCTCTTTTTTTTAGGAGAAGGCAGCTCGCGAATTACGTTTGCCGAGATGTTTTTAAATGCTTCCTTTATGAATTCACTTGGCTTTGTAACATTCCTAGACCACTTGTCGTAGCATTACTTTCATTGAATATTTATTACCATGACAGAAGCTCCCGAAGTCTTTCAAGTAACAGTGACTGCTTGCCTTCCTGGTAACCATGAGTTTGCGTTACCTGTCCTGGTTGACCGGCTATTCGCTTTTCGACCTGTGCTGGGAGACAACTTTTTTCTTTCCTTCGAGGTCATAATATTATTTTTGATTCTACGTGTTCTTTATTAGTATCCATGACGATATTATTTCATTTTATAAGTGTAACATATGACCAAATTGCGCTTGGCTGTCATGAAAGCGAACGTAACATGTCTACCACCTCAGCTCGGACCACTTCACATTATTTCCTTACGCCGATCTTCCCATAACACGGCTCTTGCTGATGCCGTGGTAGTTCCTTTCCTGATGAATTAAGGTAAAAAAACAAGTTATCAGAGGGTGCGACAACCTTCGCCTTAGTAATTCACTTGCGCCCACCTCATTTCTGACGCACGATTCGCGTGCCATTGTTCAAGGTGTTACGTCTAGACTCACTTTCACGCTACCACTTTGAAACACAATTGTGTTCTTTAGCTACCTACCTAAACACCACTTCTATTATATCTTGAAAATGCGTCCCGTACAGAAGCCACAGCTCCTTCGGCTTAAGCCGATACGGGTCACAATAGTGCTCCCACGGTGACATGCAGGTATGCACAGGCTGGCTTGTTGCTTTCAGACATCGAGGAATACGCCACTTTCAAAGCACACCGGCGCCACTAGTGGACTCGCAAGTGCTCACAGGAAAGGTGTGTAAGCCGCAGGAATGTGCGCACGCAGTGCGCCTTACCTTGTCGCTTGCGGCGTTCCAGGACCTCTAGGCACTGTGAATTCGGCAAGGTGCTACATATCACTGCGTAATTCGATCACAGACTTCGGTGTTTAGCGGCGAGGACTTCCATTGGTCTCACTGTTGGACCAGCTGGGTGGCTTAGAAGCGTCGCTTTTTTTTCCTCTGCGCTTTTGTGCTTTGCAGCAAAAATGAATTTAATGAAGAGATTCGAATCACTTACCTCTAAATCCCATGAGGAGTGTGTGATTCTCGGATTTATTTGTAATAAATGTACATCGACATTGTCGACCAGTACAATGTATTTCTTTTTTTTATGAAAATGAAGAAATAGGAGAGGTTGGTGCCTTTATGGAGGCACCGACTACTCCTTTTCTCTTAGTTGGTAAGATAAGCCGTAAGATCAACAATGATGGCACAAAATGCGAGTCTGTGCAACATGCGATGTGAAAGTACACATTAACGAAACTTCACAGGTCAGTTCTATACAGTTAATAGGTTCATGTGTTCTACAGAGAAAGTCAGTTTTCACAAGACAGTTCATACTCGCCTAATAGATATATATGTACACAATTTCCACATACAAGGTGAATTCACACTAAGACAGGTGATTACATCGGCGTAGTTGAGTGGTAGTAAAACGTATTATTCCGATTTTTTAGGAGTACACTAAAAGCATAGTCGCCACCTAATAGGATGACATGGATGCACTCCTCAGCGTGTGTGTAGCTCGAGTCATATGTGTAATGAACAATAACTGTCTACTAACACTCATTGTCGCTACAAGTTGGAGCAATACCTAGAGCAAAAAAGGAAAAAATCAGGACTAGGAAGCGAAAGCACACGCCATCTAGCACTCACTAACAGGTGAAAGTTTCTGGCATGCATGAAAAAAAATATACAGAATGGGGACGCAGCGAGCGTGTCATATAAAGGAGTCATATATAAAGGAATCATAAAGGAATCACAAGGAATCGTATAACGAAGGCACTTGTCTACAGTAGATTAATCAAGTCCAATTACTTGTCCTCCAACAACCATACATGAAGGTCAACTTACATAATGTGGGCTTATTTGTGACATGGTATGCGTATGCTTCCGCAGTTACTTTCGTTGTCTGGTTGGGTTGATTGTTACTAAATTACTGTGCTTTCAAAAATTAGATTTTATTTGCACGATTGACATGTGGAGCAAGATTGATTGATATGTGGAGTTTAACTTCCCAAAACCACCATATGATTATGAGAGACGCCGTATGTGGAGGGCTCCGGAAATTTCGGCCACCTGGGGTTCTTTAACGTGCACCCAAATTTGAGTACACGGGCCTACAACCTTTCCGCCTCCATCGGAAATGCAGCCGCCGCCGCTGGGATTCGATCCCATGACCTGTGGGTCAGCAGCCGAGTACCTTAGCCACTAGACCACCATGGCGCGGCAGCGTAGCAAGATCAGACACAGCATCATTCAATGAATGATGCTGGGTTCATTTTAATACGTAAACCTGTCTGAACAGCCGCCCATTTTTTTCACCTGAATGTCCGAACATTGACCGCCGTGTCTGGTAGAGCCTGTGCCGGGCGTTCTGGTGTCCTGTTCCCGGAAGAGCCCAACAGAAAAACAATTTCACGGGACTCTTTATCGTTCAGTTTCCCGCTGTGTTCCGTTAAATGCCGCTTATCGGCAAGATGCGGTTGACACTCACATGTTCAGGTTAAAAATGAGTGAATATACATAAGGGCAAAAAAATTTTTTGAAGATCCCACACTACGATTTACAAGACAATTCACGTGCCTCTTTCCGCATTTTGCTTTCCCCGCTGTTGACTCTAATGACAGCTATAGAACAGCTGCGGCTAATCTTATTTTCTGCGTGACAAACCACGCACCATGTTGCTTCTTTACACCCTTGAGGACTCGTGGTATGTCGCACATAATTTATTTGTGGAGTTTAACGTTACAAAACCTTCCAATGATTATGGGAGACCGCGTAGTGAAGTGTTCCAGAAATTTTGACCACCTGCGGTTTTTTAACGTGCACCGAAATGTGATTACACAGGTCTACAGAAATTTCGCCTTCATCTAAAATGCAGCTGCAGCCGGGATTCGATGTCGCGACGTACGGTTTCTTACAGATGTGTTATAACTGCAGTATTTCAAGCTTTCTTATTATTCACAGATGAAAAACATCTGTATTCGTCGTTTTTTTTGTGTGTGTATGCTGTGCCAAGCGAATTTCGCAAGCTGATGCTAAAATACGAATAATATATCTCGCAGCTTTCAGGTGATTGATTTGTCGCTGGAAACTACTGTTCATCTTATGTGCGCAACTTTTTCTTCAGATGCCATGACAGCACATTTTCTTGTTTACCAATATTCGGATGCGATGACGTGAAGTTAAACAACAGTTTCTCTGAACCCGTCATGAATCTGGAAAGCACGTACCAAGAAACTGCAAATTATTAGAGAAAGGAACCCCAGAAATGAATTCCAGCCCCAACCCTTGCTTAAACTCATGTACACCAATCAGCTCCCCATCATTGTCAACAGCGAGTCAAATTTGCCAATAAAAACCAGACTTTCTGGTTATGAGTTACTCATGTCGTCTACAACTGCGGACAATAGCAAAGTTCTGATGTTTATTCGCCACGACTTCCCCTACATTTTTCAGGTCGCGGGTTCGAATCCCGGCTGCGGCGGCTGCATTTCCGATGGTGGCGGAAACGTTGTAGGCCCGTGTGCTCAGATTTGGGTGCACGTTAAAGAACCCCAGGTGGTCGAAATTTCCGGAGCCCTCCACTACGGCATCTCTCATAATCAAATGGCGGTTTTTAGACGTTAAACCCCACATATCATCATCATCATCCCCTAAATTCATCATCCGGTGTCACCTCAATATATATATATATATATATATATATATATATATATATATATATATATATATATATATAACAGTGAATATCAGACTTACCGTCACGGTTGTGGGTGCCTACCTCTCTCCGTCAAGCCGTTTCGACCATACAAGACTACAAGGTATCCTGCCAGCAACTCCTCACCCATGCATTAAAATCGGTGACTTCAACGCTCATCATACAATCTGGGGAGGTTAGAAGACCATAAAGGAAGAAGGTTGGTGTCCTTCACCTCCGACAACGAAGTCTTCTTGCTAAATGACGGTAGTCCAACGTTTCTGCGTGGTTCAAAGCATAGCAGCTGCCTTGACCTGGCCTTTGTCTCACGAGACCTCGCCAGGCATGCTGAGCGGTTCCCAGACATATAAACGCATGGGAGTGACCTTATTCTCACTTAGGTCAAAATTGAAGGATTGTCCCATGCTAAAATACGCGTTAGCATTTAAAGTGCGCACTTGCTGAAATTTCAATCTCGCAAGAAAGAGAAATGTCAAGCAGACTGATCCCTTGACATAGAGGAGATAATCAAAAGCACAATACACGACACTACATGTGCTCTCACATGCTCTCACAAAGTAACGGAATTTGACATCGAGTAAGACCGACTTCGAGCAATCCGACGACGTGCTTGACGAAGATACCAACGCATAGAGGCAATAGAAGACTTGAGGATCGCTCGACATATACAGAAAAAGATTCAGCGCCAGATAGATAGACTTGAGTCACAACATTCGACTGCTTTTTTGAACTCGCTTGACCCACGAAAACCTTTATCACAATTGTGGAATATGGTACGAGGCCTCCACACAAAAGCCACTCAGTGGTCACCATTCATGGCTCTTGTACTTTTTGAACAGCGACGCAATATTGACGATGCAGAAGTCTTCTGTGCCAGATTATCCTGGCCACTCGCACTGCCCAATAGCCTAGTGCCCTCGACCAACTGTCCTCAAACAATGGATTCCCGCATGGATATGCCTTTTTCTATTGTTGTACTCAGAGCAGCACAAGTTTTGTGTAGACGCACGTCGGCACCAAGGCCCGATAAAAGTTCTTATAGGGCCCTGTATCATCTGGGTGAACGCTTGAGAATTGTGCTCTTGGAGTTGTAAAACGAATCCTGACAAGATGCGATGCTCCCGACAAGCTGGAACACAAGTCGCCTAGTTCCACTTCTGAAGCCAGGCAAGTCACTCTTGGAGCTCTCAACCTATCACCCGATCGCATTGACCAGCTGTGTAGGCAAAGTTATCTTGAGACGCCAGGTGATCTTGAGACGCCAGATGCAATCTTTGGAGTGCTACAACATCTACCCAGACGCCATGGCAGGATTTCGGCGTGGTTGATCATCTATCGATCACGTAGTCGACCTGGTCACTTACGTTCAACACGAGAAAGGCCGTAAGCGTTTCTGCGCATCTTTGTTCCTAGACGTCAAAGGGGCATATGACAACGTTACGCATAAAGCACTTCTGACGGCTTTCGAAGATGTTGGATTAGGTGGTCGTGTGTATCGCTGGATACGTAGTTTGTCGTCAATGTAATCCTTTTTTGTGAGCACTGAAGACGGTCAAAACTCTCCACATTAGAGTCACCGTGGCGTCCCCCAGGGTGGCGTAATCAGCCCTGTGTTGTTCAATCTTACGCTAATTGCTCTCACTGAGCATGTGCCAAGCACACTCAAGCTATCAATATACGCAGATGATATCTGCGTTTGAGCATCGGCTGTAACACGCCTGCACTTGGGAGCGAGAGTTCGAAAAGCTGCCACTGTAGCATTACATTACCTCCAAAATCGTGGCTTGGAAATTTCTTCCGAGAAATGCGCCCTTGTAGCTTTTACGTGCAAGCCTAGGAGTAAGTACACCATAACCATCAATGATCAAACTGTACCATAGGTTCGATCGCACAAGTTTTTGGGTTTCATAATTGACAGGAATCTATCATGGAGCGATCAGATTTCGTACATAAAAAACGGTTAATAGACATCTGTAATCTACTGAAGTTCTTTACAGGGAAGACTTGGGGCTTGTCACCCAGTGCAATGCTACAGCTGTAGAGAGTACTTTTTTTCGGTTTCCTGCGGTACAGCTTATCAAGCAAAACAAGCCTACGAACGTTACAGAGTATTCAGCCCCAGGCACTCTGGATTTGTCTCGACTTGCCTTGTAGTGCTTCGACAATGGCTTCTATAGCAATTGCTGGTCACCACCTAATCACGACACATATTGACGTTAAGACACGCAAGACACATATAAGGCACATTGCTTGGACACCCTGCCACCACCTAGCCTCTTTACCAGCAGACAGACCACGTTTGTCCTTTTGCCAAATGGTAACCACGTATCGTGACCCTTTGCCAACATGCTTCAAACCCGCCGCCAGGCCTCCTACTCTTCCTTGGTGCCTGACTCAGGCTAAAATCAGGCTAACTATACCTGGCATCCTGATAAAAGCAGTTATGCCGCCACCTGCTCTTAAGTAGCTTGCCCTGCTCTTGTTATACGAGACGTATCAAGTCTGTATACACGTATACATCGACGGCTGTGTTTTACAGAACAGTTCAATGGCATCGTTTGTTATACCAATAAAAGACACAACAAGCAAATTCAAGACCTTTCACCTTACGGCATCAAAGGGAGCGGAGCTCACAGCTCTTTGTGCTGCACTTCAATTCATCAGTGATCAACGGCCACAAGAATAGACAATTTTCAGCGATTCAAAGGCGTCACTGCAATTCCTTCTATCACCTTTACACCGCGGCCCGTACCAACAACTGGTATTCGAGATTACAGAAGAGACTCACTATTGCATTAATAAAGAACATGAAATAGCCTTTCAATGACTTCCAAGTCATTGTAGAATAATTGGCAATGAACGGGCCGTTTGAGCTGCTCGTTCTGCCCATACTGAAAGCGATCAAATATCGATTCCGCTCTCCAGAACTCACGCTGCACGGAAACTCAACATGCTTGCTCGCTAGCACACCACGTTCCAATAGAACGAGCCAGATTTCACCCATGCACGATTATGTACCTTAGACCCAACTCTCAGTCTTCGAATTCCTCCAGAACTTCGCTGACGAGACGCTAATATGCTGTGCAGATCATGGCTGGGTGTCGCATTTACCAATGCGTACGCGTTCTGCATAGAACTGGCCCACACTGCTGCGTGCGACCGTTGCGGCAGTGACGAAACAACTTGGCACATTCTGTGTGAATGCCCACAATACTGCTCGCAGAGACAGTCACTCTGCAATGCACTAGATGAACTAGACAACCAGCCTCTTTTGGAAGAAAAATCCTGCGCTACCGACACGACTTTGTGTCGCTGAAGAAGGCTGTAAAGGAGCTCCTGTGCTTCTTGCGTTCAACCGGCCTGTCCAAACGACTGTGATCGGAACTCCCCGCATGAATGTGCATGTGGTTTTTTTATAATTTATCTTATATCTCTCTATCTCCATCCGCTTTCCAACCCTTATTTTCTCACCCCTGTACAGGGTAGCAAACCAGTTTTTCTAACTTAACCTCACTGTCTCTTCCTCCTATTCATTTCTCTCGCTTATTTAGAATGTGCTGAGCAGCCAGTTTTTACAGCACGTGAATTGTCAATTAAAATCAAATAGTAATATCTCTATCAGAACACTGTGACACCAGTATGCAGTTTGATTAAACCCGGTCATGAACGCGGTATACGGCCACTCTCTGGAGCGAAGCTGCTTGCATACTATGTATTGTCTCAGCGGAAAGCGAGGAGTGAGCTAGTGCCTAGAACGTACACGAGCCGCTTCACAAACGTTTAGGCAAAAATCTGCATGAACTACAGCTTTTTTTGCCATGTTCCTGTTTCTCGCCTTTGTATAAATATTAGTCAAAAATTAACGCCGAGTGATTGATTTATTATTTGATTGGTTGGTTGGTTGATTGGTTGTGCCGAGAGGTAGCGTTGACACCAGCCCTTAGCACCATGCCCCTGCGGTTAGAATTTGCAGTTACTGTTTGAAACCCAGCGTCACCCTTCCCCCTTCTCCCTCTGACCTTCGTTGGCGCCCATGCATGCTTCATGTTTTGCAGACATTGCTAATCATTAGCACCCCACCTTCTTTGTCCTGCAACCCCGTCAGTGCACATTTGTGCTTCAAGTTGTGTAGACGATGCTAAATATTCGTACTAAATAACGAAAGCTACCGTCTATCAAAAAAGCGACAGGTTGTTGACGAGGTTTACCAAAACAATATTCGTTAACTGTTCTTCTAAAGGTTCTAGCGAAACTGTTTTAGGGTTTCAATAAAGGCTGTTCTACAATCAACAACGTCCATTTTTGAAAAGGGAACAATAGGCTCGTTTGCTGTCGGTTTCTCGCAGAGCGGAGAAATTTATCTTTTCATGGATTCTCTCTTAGGGTGAACTCTTCATACATATTTAACTGGGAGACACGGAGACAGTTTTAACGAATATCGCGCTTGCCACCCACTCATTTGTAAGTGGCTACGTTGAATTACAAGCCATGCTGTTGATCAGACTTTAATTACGGAGACAGCTCCGCGTGATATCTGCGAATATTTGTACGTGCCGTCCGCGATCTCGCACTCATTTACGAAGCAGTCACTTTCAGTGAACAATACCCAGCGTTTAATTCACTTTTCGAAACTAGGAGCCTGAACTGTTCATGACAACTGTTTGATTATCGTTGCCCTCCATTCTTATGGGAGGGATTTCAATGCAGCCTGCATCTGCGTTTTTTGTTGTTTTGTTGAAGAATCTGCTGGTACAAACGCAGAAACGTGACCTCCCTTTTAGTTTCTCTAGTGCATGCAATATCCATTAGTTAAACTGGGAGTTGTTCTATCTAATGAATATGGCTGAAAACTCATTTAAATTTGACTCCCGTAGTTGCTATAGCAAGTTTTCCTTCGCGTGTGCTGTCATGAGACTTGGCAATTCCGCTTTAAACAAACTGCTTGATTATATCGGTGACCTATATTTTCAAGGGAGTGATTTCAATGCAGCTTGCAACTGCTATTTTTCTTGTTTTCTTTGAGAATCTGTTTGTACAACCGCAGAAACATGACCGTCCTTTTAATCCCTCCAATGCATGCAATATTCATTAGTTAAACAGGGAGTCGTCCTATCTAATAAATAAGCCTGAAAACTAATTTACATTTGACTGCCGTAGTTGTTAGTACAAGTATGTGTTTGCGCGTGCTTTCATGAGTCTTGGCACTTTCGTCTAAAATATCGGGATGCAGAATCCTTGTTTTTTTTTTTTTCTAGTAGCTTATAGAATGTTGCTATAACGCGTCGCGTTGATTTATTTATTTATTTATTATTGCCAATTTCGTTTCTTTACAGCATTTATATTCGATCTATATATCGTTACTTTGACCAATAGCAGGTTTGTCGAAGAATGAATATTTAAACGTTGAAATCAAACGTACGTTGAGTCAACCAATAAGTAACGGTAATTATGCACTGTCAAACTCCCATTCGACCAAACAGAAACTTCACTGGAGATGATGTTAAAAAGTATTGCCACTACGTCACGAACTTTTCTGTTGCTGTACCTACACATACCTCTCCGAAAATAATGAAAATATTTTTTCATTTAAACACCCATTCGCATTTGAGTTAAATTGTTCCACTATAATAGGTGATGTTTTGAGGAATTGAAAAATTCGTTAAATTTCGATTCATTCAGGGTTTCTTCTCGAAAGCCACGCTGCGTTTTAGGGCCCTCTTTTGGATGATTACTCGCTTGTTAGATCCATGTCATCTGCCAAGTCTGGCTGTCAACAAGTGTACTGGAGCAATACCTTTCAAATTTTTATTGTACAAAACACAAGCTATTCACGCTCTTATCGAACAATCCATATGTCGTTCTGGGGTACCCTGATCAGTTTATTACAATGACTTCACAAGCTAGTAGTTAAATTCCAGGACGCACGATGTAGTTTAACAATTCACGACGATTTAATAGCACTGATTTATTTCTTTATGGAAGATGACGTATTGCAGACGATGCCCTTATTCGGGTGGTTTCTATGTGAACATTTGAATCGCTTTCAGTTGTGATAGGTGGGTGCTAAAATTACTTCGATAGTGTAACGCCGACCATCTATAGAGTGGCGTTTACCTTCAGTGTGAACGTGTTTACAATTGTTTCAAAAACAGCCTTCTGGAGTTCAAGCTCTATAAGTAGCGATTGTGTGGATGCATACGTTCATTGAAGAGAAGGTGATCTTTAGAAATGTGGCACAGCACCTGCACTGTTTATACAGCTTGTAAATAAGAGGTGGGTAACTGGTTTAAGCAAAACGTAAAGTACTGAGAAAGCAATATGTCGACCACGGCGCAAGCACTTATCAGAGCGCAATGGTAGTTACCTACTTCGAGCTGTTCCTAAATTTTTTGTTTCTCTTCATTAGGGACCAGATTCTTAGCCACTCTAAAAGTGCATTGCCCCACCGCAGTGGTCTAGTGGCTAAGGTATTCGGCTGCTGATAGCGGGATCGAATCCCTGCTTCGGCGACTGCATTTCTGATGGAGGCGGAAATGTTGTAGGCCCGTGTGCTCAGATTTTGGTGTACGTTAAAAAACCCCAGGTGGTCGAAATTTCCGGAGCTTTTCACTACGGCATCTCTCATAATCATATGGTAGTTTTGGTACGTGAAACCCCACATATCAATCAATGGCAAAGTGCGTTCTAGGCGTTAAACATAGGGCAGACGAAAGCACGTTTTCGGCGCCATAAATAGGCAGTAAATCATGCTTTAAGACTCCAGTGTCGTCAATCTATAGGTACTACAACTTTTTTACATAGACGCGATTGATTAAAAAAAAACAAGGCGTGTGTAACCTGCGACTCTAACAGAAACTGCAAAATAGAGAGAGAGAAACAATATAGGAAAGGCAAGAAGGTTGACTACGCTAACTTCAATTTGCTACCTTATGCGTGGAAAGAGGGTAATGATAAAGTGAAAGAGAGAGAGGAGAGAAAAAATGCACATTGCACAAAAACACACACACACACACAGTGAACAGCAAAAAGAAATATTATAGTCGGTAGGTTATATACAAAGGCGTCCACAAAACGCGCTCCGCACGGTTCGCCGAGTATACGGTCGTGGATTTTATATTTACCATGGTGAATCAAGTGTCAACTGTCGAATCAGCTTATTTATGGGTCTCTGTTCGTTTGACATCGCGCAGGAGAACAGCGCATGCCCATTCACAATTAAAAGGTGTAGAATTTGCTGAATGCGCAAGCTTTGCGAGCAATCAAAACAGCAACGTTAGCTGATATAGGCAACTATATGCTGGATTACAAGCGTAGTAACATAACTGCTCAGATGTCCCACCTTCGCATACCTTTCGCTCCACTGTCAATATATTGTGTCCTGTGTATAGCGTTTTTTTTTTTTTGAAAAATGGATACAGTATAGCTCTAGTTGAACCTCATATGCTACTGAACAGACAGTGCTGTTCGGTGAAATGAATAATGGTCTGAAGCTGCTCTGGAAAGAAATTTGAGGTTAAACGGTGTACATGTATAGGCGCTGATTCTGAAGATGCACATGAAGATGCACAGTGACAGGAATGTAGACATAAGCACCAGAAATAGACAATAACATCCAATATAAAACACTATAAAATCTATTCTAAACACCTAATTCATTCTCCTATACCAAGGTTCGGGGATAGGAATATAAAGAATAAAACAGGTATTTGCATGTAGTGGAGTCTCTGCTCATTACTATTGTTTGAGCTTAGGTTAAAAACTCAGACGTTATCTTGCTTACACTCTCTTCGTAAACCTTTGCTTTTTTTCTTTTTTTTTAGAAGCGCCAGTTTTTACATATGTTTTATACACAATGGCAAAATTAGCCTTTTGATTGAAGGGTATCTTTACGTTAGATTTACGAACGCTGGCCGATGACCCATTGGTTACCATACGGTAATGGGAAACACACGGTGTACTGAAAAAGCTTTATTTCATCAGCCCGATTGTGATTTGAGAACTAATTCCAGCTTTTTGTGAAACCAAGATCATCTATTGGATGTAAAAAAAAACACAGTCGCCCAGGAAAATAGGTCTTCATTACCTGCCCATATGAGAAAATTTTTTGAGTATTTATTGCTGCTTTCCAAACTTAGCCATGAGACAGCATGTCGAAATGAATGCTTTTGAATGCCAATTTTACAATATTTAGATAAAGTACAGCCATGAATGGGGCTGCGAAGGTGTGCACTCAGGCATCTGACTTGAGAAAGAAGGTTTCGGTACTTTGCACGTTCCCCTTCTTTTCCGCATATGCCATGCAGGAAGCACGGGTGATAGCTTGGGCGACTTTCAGTTGGTGCTTTTTCGTGTGGTCTTTCTTCAGCTGTAAAAACGTCAAGCGCGAACTGCCTTGCAAAAAAAGAAAGAAAACAAAAACCACATGTCATGGCTTTATAGGCCAGTCTCGACAGTCGCTTGGTATTCTAGCATTTATATTTAAATGCCTTTTAAAACACACTGATTTCGAAGGCGATGAAGTACATTTGAAGATAATAGTCTTTCTTGGGGAACTTCGACGCACAAATTTTGATCTGTTTGTCTGTCTGTCTGTACATTTGTCCGTTTGTCCACTTTTAGCGGCATCGGGTACTTGAAACAGCCGACCCCATCCACAGCGCCCACCAATGTTGCTCAGGGTTGAGCGTTCATCCTTGTGCAATTGTCAATTAAAAAGCATTTATCGCGCATGTCTGGGGCACCATAACAGCACATATATATTCTGCATGCGCGTCTTTTACTAGAAAAGGCACACATAACTAATTTTAAGGACCGTAGCGCTTATCACGCTGCGCTCACCATGCAACGCTTGCACGGAACGGGGAGTGTTTCCAACGATTTGCTAAGATGAGACGGTGGTGGCACCTACCTGCCGTCTTGTGTTCTACACCTTATCACCTCTGAGATGGGCGCGCACACCCGTCTCAGAGCCACGCGCTTTGTTTTATAAGAAAACTGCCAGATGGTGCTCAAGTCTCACGTGTGGCGTGACTTCATGCGCTAGTTCGCCTCCGCTGCACGCTCGAGGCACTCTAACGCAGCGGCTCAAGAATGCCACTCACCGATTTTGTTGGGCCGGACATCAAATAAATGTCTTGTTCACTCTCTACATACGCAAAACTAACGTCTTTCGACGACAATTGCAGAAACATGCACTTACGGGGCCAATTTTTTTTCCTCACCTTCACTATACCATTTCTACCAGCGCTATCTCCTCCTCGCCACTTATTTCTTTAGAAAACACGTGAAGTGTCAGTGCTAAGCATTGGACGAGTCAGCTTTTCTCGCTTTTTGACTATGCACTGCCTTCGCCCCTTGCGCAGTCACGTAAGTAGCAAATGCAGCGCAATCAGTTTATCGCGCACGAAAGTCATGCAAATTAATGAAGAACGTGCTTGTGGCTGAATGCCAAAACAGGTTAGGTGAGAGTTCTTGACAAGTGTATCTCATTTATTGACCACTTGAGAGATCAATTCACTCTCACGTCACGGGGAACAAAGAGCTGGCGTCACGAGTTTGTGCCACAGAGGGAAGACACCGGGAGCGAGTAACACGCAATCTCTTTGTATGTTTGGAACTTGTTTACATGTCATCTAAATAAGTTTTTATACATGAACATAGAGGAACAAACAGAAAAACTAGGCGAGTGTTGTGTGTTTACTCAGATTCATTCGAGTGGGCGCGAACACACACGGACATAGGTTAATGAGCCTAAGTTATCGAATATTAGCCAATGCGCCCCAACGAAAAATTCCCCGGACATTGTATAGAACGCTAAAATAGCACGTGTCCTCTATTGGACAGCATAAAAATGTCTATTAGTGCCTCATTTTAAGGACAGTGCTAGTTATTCTTTAAGCTGAAGGAGATACGCCTAAAGATGCTACGCCGGTGTTTCTGAGATTTCTAGGGAGAAAGACAAGCGTTGATAACAAACAAACCGTTCTTCTATATTCATTCTTCACTCTATGCATATTTATATGGGTGTTTTCTGTCTTGCTTAGAGGTTTGAGGGAACTAGAGTAAGCCCCACACTTCTGATATTTTGCGCAACTTTATGACATACCTATTATTTTGTTGAGTGATTTCACTGATATATCTGCCCAGCTAAATTTGCTTTGTTCGACACATTACACATTTTTTGTCAGCCAATCTTGTAGTACTTCTGTACACTTTTAAAAAACAATAACAATGTCATACACAGTCTCAATTTTGGTTAAGTACCTTGCTGCTTAACCAATAAGAACCTGCACAAGAAATAGTTGCTAATCGTTTCTAATTTCAAAAGTAATCGCACCAACGTGACGAAGAAACTGTATCGAGAAAACAGAGCTGAAATAAGATAAGTTAAATTCCCAATATTTTCTCGGCCAACATTTTTCTTACTTATTCTGTTTTGACTGAGAACCTAAATATTGTTGCCAGGCGGCCTTTTTCACTCTCTCTAAAGGAGAAAGATTTCGTACTTTCTCCCGAATTACGATTGAAGAAAGTTACGAAAACAGAATGTGTAAACAGGGACATGCCAATGGTCACACTGCTTTCAGATCGTACATTTAAGTGAATAAGAATTCAGCAGAATGAGGCACGACACCCGAAAATATGACGAAAAAGTCTACCTAGAAACATGAAAAAAACTGAAATATCTTTTTGTGTCGGTATTTTTTCGCTCACCAAGTTCACGTGAAAAAGCGTCAATGCATTCTGGTGCCAACCGTTCTTCAAAGCCTGCTCTCACCTGCGACTTTTAGCTCCGCCATGGTGGTCTAGTGGCTAAGGTACTCGGCTGCGGACCCGCCATTCGTGGGTTCGAATCCCGTCTGCGGCGGCTGCATTTCCGATGGAGGCGGAAATGTTCTAGGCCCGTGTGCTCAGATTTGGGTGCACGTTAAAGAACCCCAGGTGGTCGAAATTTCCGCAGCCCTCCACTACGGCGTCTCTCATAATCATATGGTGGTTTTGGGACGTTAAACCCCACATATCAATCAATCACCTGCGACTATAGCACTGGTGGCGCGACCAACGATGTGGCTGGTCGCAGATGGTCGCAAAAGGCCGATTTGCCAGTGACTGTGCTGCCTCAGTCGCTCAATACTCTAGCTTTTATTCGGAAACCCTTGAGCCAATCAGGCGAGCAGGAACAAAAGGTCGGCTTATTTTGCGGGTGAAACCCACGTGCGAGCCAACTCCGTGTGTCGACGGGTACAACTAGCACGCATGCAGCTGTGACCTGCGTCACGTCGAGTCTTGTTTTGGTCGCTTCTCACAAATGGTCGCGTAAACGTAGCTATAGTAGCATGTGTGTGTGCGTGGTGGCAGTAACCACTAACCTTAGAGCAGCAGTGTTGTTTGATATGGAGGTTATATTTTTTGCGAAGGGCAACAGAAGCCTCTGGTGTATGTTTGGCCCAGGAGTTTGGCAAGCCCCTCTAATCGCATTTATACCCGGGAACAACTTTCTGTGGCGACGAAGGGAAAGCTACGGGGGCGGAGCTACTGCGCATGCACTGCTCCGAAAAGTAGCCCGGCTAGACTCGCTCTTCGAATGACTGCCGTGTTCGAAGAATACCACAGCATAGAGCTTGCAACGTCTGCTTACACTGCCGCTTGTGAGTGAAATTCGACACAAGCTCTTTCGTTGAGCCGTCGGAATAGCTGAAGGGCCAGGCGTGGTCACCTAAAGGCGAAGACGCCATTTTGACTATGAGGTGCACCTAAAACGTGTAACGTTTTCAGACGTGAGAAACGCGAAATTACACTTCACGTGGCAAAACAAACGTCATTATCTCTTTGGCTTGTTCAGCGTCTCTTTATAAACAGCAGCTTGTGGAAAATAACGTTGTTTTTTATGCTTTTCACGCACAAGGCATAGACGCATCGGTAGGACTACATTCTTCAGCGGTAGCAAACACCCACTTCGGATCCTTACTCCCGTATTCCCCAACGCTCCTCGACTCAACCCTTCTCTTGAAACGCTCCTTGAGTGGCAATTTTTCATTCACAAACTGCCCTTCACTTGAAACGCTTCCTTCACTTGAGAAAAATCTCGAGAATTTCCTCAAGATTGTCAAGGGAGCAATCGAGCTACCTTGAATCGTCCCTCGAGTGAAGTTTCTGCGTCAACATTGCGCCCATGGCGGAGCCCGTCTCACTTTGACGGCGATTCTCGATTAATTAGGCCGCCACCTCCACATTTTTTTGGCATAGGCGGTACGCGATTACTACTGAGCTGTCTTTGAACGGTTCGGCAACTGCTGCTGTGGCACTAGGACAGGTGGGCGTGGTGTCAAGATGACCGCTCGTTAGTGCCGTGGTGTGTTGTGTTCCGTGCATGAGCCAGTGGGTTACCTGCCTTCGGGTGTGCATATGCTCGCCATGCGAGTGCTCCAAGACTTACTGCGGACGCCAGCGCTTTGAATTGTTTTGATGAAGCTCGCACACCGCATCGGTTCAAGCATGGGGCGAAAGCTTGACAAGCAAGCGGAAAGAAAACGTAATAGCAAACTTTCGATGCGCTGCATTCGCAGTACATTAGAGTGGCGTCCTCACCGGTGAATCTTTCCTACCCTAGCCGAAATTTACGGTGAAGCATACCTCCGTTAGACGACCGTCTGTATCAACGAGAAGGTAAGTTCTGTTTTTTTTCATTTTTTCCTGCTTCGGTCAGATCAATATTAGAAACCGTTTAGGAAAAGCAAAACACAATACGATTAGGCGCAATGAGTGTGCTGCTGTTGCTACTACGCGTGCAACATAGCTTCCATATACAGTTTCTCTGCAGCTCACAATACCACAGAATAACCAAGCACAACTTTAGGGGATCAAGCAGAGGGCCATGCTCTGTGAAACCTGCATGTACGCAAGAATACGTGAAGTGTCGTATAAAAATGTAAACATATGAAAAATAAAAACAGCAGATACACAATGAGATTGTTTTTGTTTTAAGAATGAACTCCCCTTCCCCCCCCCCCTCCGAGGAAGAATTGCTGGATATGGCATTCGTGCAAAAAATTTTGTTTCAAGATTAAACCCCCTCCGGAGAATTGCTGGCTATGGCATTCGTGCATTAGGATAATGAAATATATAATCATATGCCTGGTCAGCTGCCCAAGTGTCTGAGCCAAACATATGTCGAAACAAACAAAGCTCAATCATTAAACCACATCTGTTCTTGAACGCAATAAATATTATTGAATGTGTGCACCGCTAGAAGTAAATAAAATGTGTCTTGAGTGTCTGAGCTATTACGTTTTCATAATATTATTTCTTGTCTCTTTTGTGCAGGGGACCGGCTGCCGACAGGAGAACACAGAGCAAAGGTCTCCTAAAATGTGCCGTATTAGCAATGCATTGCAGAGTTTTCACGACTGTTACTCGCTCTCTGGATTTCGTGCCGACCGGTTGTGCCCCCGTGATCTCTGACGACAGCGCAGCTCTGGCCTACTGGCTCGCCCTACGCCATCTCTTGACGTCGACAAAAGCTGACGCTGAATAGTGCCCCATCCTTGAACTCCTGCGACAGTGTCCATCTTTCCCATCCTCTCCATACTTCTTGGTGTCGCTGTGCCTGCGTCGCACTCTCCTTCCCCCTCTCTCTATATCTAAACCTCTTTATCTGATCTTTTTAATCCCTCTTTACCCCCATCCCTCGCGAACTACTGTTGAGGTGTCGTACTATGATGGAGAAAGTTACGGGGCTCACTTTCATCTTCTTTTTTTCTTAAGAATCACATAAGTTCACGACAGTATACAAGAGGACAAAACCTGCAGTGAATGCGTGCAGCTGCTCCGCATTAGGCACGCTATGGAGTTTACTCCCTCGATCTTATTCATGATGTCCTCCGAGCTCGTACTTTATCTCTACAGTGCGTAAGTTGCGTATGTTTGATTGATGAACACTTTGCAGCTGCATTATTGTGTTTGCCACGTTGCTCATCATCAGCCACATGTAATAAAGGTTCATTCGCCATTCGCAACTTCTGTTTCGTTAATTTATCAATGCATAATTACTGTCCTGTTTGTCGTTTCATAATAAGACAGGACCACAAAAACCACTTCTCCAATTCTACAGGAAAGCAGTTCTACAAAAATCAAACTTGCTTTATATAAAGCAGCACCACTTCCCTTCCACGGAACTGAGATGGCGTAATTTTAACGGGCAGACGTGCTAATGATGCAGCAATAGCGGATATTTTATTTACAAGGTTCTAAGCAAATGTACCCGCGATGACTGCAATACTCTTGAGCATTTTTCACCGCTTTGTTGCACTGGTATTCAATAAATCAGCAGAGTAAAATAAACTGCTTCTTGACGACACTTTATCCAAGGTTGAGAGAACCCACAAGATTGTTTTTACAACAGAACAGCGCCAAAAATCAGACGCGACTTTAATTTTATGATTTTCAAAAAAATAAAACTTCTCCTATATGTTATGTACTGCTGAGGCTTTGGAATGCAGCACAGACACCCCGATTCTTTTCAACAGGTATTCCCAGCAATCATACTCTGCAAATAAAAGCCAATACATAAGTGCGAAGGTCATTCGTGCACTAACGAATGTGCTTCTGAGCTTGTAGATGAAGAAGACGAGACAAAAATATAAGACGTTGCCGCTGTGTGAATTTGAAAACGAAAGCTACACAGACCTAAAGGTTACGTCTATTAGAATCTGAAAAATTAGGCGCATTCACAAATGCAGGGTAAATAGAAGAACAATGACAAAAACAATAACTGTATACTCAGATATACAGTTATGGAAGTTTAAAATATTGAAGTTTAAAATGTTGAAGTTTAAAATGTTGAAATTGACACAAACACACGCACAGACACACGCCAGTCCCTGTTAACCGACTCTATATGCCGCTAATTGAAGAAAACAACTTTAAAATGCATTTTTCTCTAATTGTTAAAGGAAGGCACACAATCGCTTTTGTTAACTTGCGTAGCAGTCTACTTCAAACGCTCAGCCACGAGTATACCATGCCTACTTTTTAATGCTACCCTGGTATAACTTTCAATAGCAGTTGAGAGCATTGCCTTCCAAATTTCCTATTATACGCAAAGGAACAACTACGGCAGCAGGGACAGCATACGACTATTATACGCAAAGGAACAACACTTGGCAGCAGGGACAGCATACGACAGGAACGCTTATTGCTGTTGTTTTCCCAGGTGTTCGAGGCGTACCGTGTCTGACTATCGGCGTTGATAGCGGAACGTGCTGCGTCCAGCGCCTTGCGGGAGTGCCGCGCTGACCGACCGGTTACGTTTTTGCGCCTGGCACCATACCACGTGGCATCGGCACCCCTGGCCCTTCAAAAAGACAGCGGCAACGTCTCCCTCGATCACTTGGCAGCAGGGACAGCATACGACAGGGACGCCTATTGCTGTTGTTATCCCAGGTTAGGCATTTGCCCTCCTGTTTTGTATAGTTCATTCGCTATCCTAGCGCTGTCTCTGTTGCCTATTTTTCAAAGTTCATACTTGTTTTGCCCACTGTTGAATCTGTAACTTAGCCTTTAATCATGGGTACTGAGTTCGCGGACTTCAAACGCGACATTCGGAAAGAAATCGGAGAATTAAACAAAAGCCTTGAATACATGAACAGAGACTACAAAAATATAAAACAAGAGTGCGCTGAAATTAGAAAGGAAAACGCTGCTCTCAGGGCGTCCCAAGAGGCAATGCAATGTGAGATAGACCGTTTGAGAAAGTTGGTGCACGAAAATTCCACGTGCTTAACTGCTAAGGATCAATACTCTCGAAACAAAAATATAGAAATTAAAGGGATCCCATGTACTCCTATTGAAAATCTTGTGCAATTAGGAAGTGTCTTTTTAGAAGAACGCTTCTTTCTGCGCTCTGTTTTATTTTAGGGAAATCATCGGTCTTTTGAGGTGCCTCGCCTCTCCGTCTTGCGGTGATGGACATGGAGCATGCCAGAGGCCCGCCTGGTCACAGGTCCTCACACCCGTCAACCACAAGGAAGCGAGCTGGCTCTCCCAGTGACACTGAGGACACCGACCTCTATTCTATGTCGGATGACGACACATCCGATGGCAGCTTTATACCTGTCCGGGGTAAGAGGGCGAAGAGAAGGACGACGAATACAGCAGCATCAGCTCCTGCAAGCACAGCGACTGTGCATTCAAGGCCTGCGCGCTGGCCGCACGTCATCATCTTCATGCCCGAAGAACCATCAAGCAACCTACAACTTCTGAACAGGCAAGCCTTTTCGGTTGCTCTCGAATGTGCGGTGCCACATCAAATTAAGGACGTACGAGTAAACCCAAGGAAGAACATTCTCGCCATAGACGTGCACGATGTGAGTGCGCTAGGACAGCTGCAGCAAATGACTGAGCTAGGTGGCATTAAAATGCGCCCCTTTATCCCGATGGATGAGAAATCAATTGCCGGTGTAATTTATGACATCGACACTGCCATTCCTAATGCTGACTTGTCTACCCCCATCAAGCCTGCAAACGAGGGAACTGTCATTACACAAGTGCGGCGCCTTGGAAATACGCGCTGCGTAAAAGTGTTTTTAAAGGGAGATTGCATACCGTCCCACGTTAAAGTTGGACATTTTCGACACCTGGTTCGACCATTCATCCAAAAGCCACTTCAATGTCATCAGTGCTTCAGGCTAGGACACGTCAAGGGCGTCTGCCCCAACTCACGACTGTGTCCCCGCTGCGCTGAACCTCATGCTGAAGACGCCTGTCGGGCGACTACTCTTAAGTGCGCCAACTGCAGTGGTCCTCATGCTGCCTCGTCGAAAGGCTGTCCTCGAATCCAAAAGGAGCGCGCGGTTCTCAGACAAATGGCCCGAGACAACTCAACACAGAGGGAGGCAGCCGAAGTAGTCCGGCATCGGCGTCGACGTCGGCATCATCGAAAGTCTTCAAAGAAGGCACATTCCCGAGACGCTCCTTCCCACTCTTTAGCGGTTCTATCCAGTAGCGCCGCTAAAGGGCCCACCACTTCTACGAAAGAAACAGAGAAGCCTCCTTCTCTGGAGGAATGGCCCCCGCTCCCGACGCACTCTTCTGCCAGAGAACCTCTGCAGGTTGTGGCCACACAAGAGCCGTCTCCAACCATGGAAGATTTGCCTAAAACTGATCGTCAAGTGATCTCGGTGCTGCGTTCCCTTATAGAAGCCATCCGAGCGATATTAGTCGACATGAAGACACCATCTGCTCGAAGCGCACTTGGACTATTGGACGCCCTAAGCCCAGTGCTTGAATCTCTCAACGAGGAAGATGGCTACTCACACCTCAACTTTTCGTAAAGAAGTCAAGGCTGCATCCGTCATCCAATGGAACGCCAGAGGACTAAAATCACGCCTTTCAGATTTTCGTCAGTTTGTGTTTACCAACGTGTTTCCAATCATCGTCATTTGTGAACCCAATTTGTCGAAACCAATAAGACTATCGGGGTACGAAGCTGTCATGTCTTCAACGAACGGTGCGTGCAGCAAAATCATCGTCTTTGTTCGTCGTAAACTGACGTATGTTGTGCAACCAATTGCACCTCACGATGACAATCAGTATGTCTGCATCCATGTGAAAAAGAACCAACTCATGTTTACTCTCATAGGCGTTTTATATCGCCGTCAAGTAATCTCGATTCCAGGAGATTAGCGGATATTTGGAGAGTGCGTCCTGCACCATGGGTCCTCATAGGTGATTCCAATGCGCACAGTCACGCATGGGAAGTACGCGGACAAATGCAAGAGGACGCAGGTTAGCAAACATCGCCTACAACTATGGCCTTACTCTCCTGAACGACGGCAGCCCCACTTTTCTTCGAGGGGTGACATACGGCAGCTGTCTCGACCTTGCTTTTGTCTCCAACTCCCTCGCGAGATACGTCAAGTGGTTTCTAGATGTTGAGAAACGAGGAAGTGATCACATTCCAATCTACCTTAACATCAAAGGCTTGTCTAGTTATGGTCCACAGACGACCATTCGAGCAGTCCAATGGACCAACTTCAAATCTGACATGGAAGATGCTTGCAGCGATGGCCTACGATCTGGGTTAGAGGAAACAATTAAGAGCACAATGCAAAACGCCACTCGCATGGTGACGATATCTTCCACACGAAACGACTTTGATATAGTGTTGGAGCGACTCCAAGCACTGCGACGCCGGGCAGAGCGTCGGTATCGGCGTACAAAATCAATTCACGATCTTAGGGCAGCCAGGAGGGTGCGAAAGAAGATTCGGCGTCGCATGAATAGATTAGCGTCGGAACGATGGACAACGTTTTGCCAGTCACTAGACCCTCGCAAGCCACTCTCACACATTTGAAAAACCGTGCAAGGACTGCGTCACCCTACGGAACAGCGCTTTCCATTCAAAGCGCTCGCACTATTTCAAAGAAGGCAAGACATCGATGTCGCAGAAGATTTCTGTGCGTAGATCGCCAACCAAGCCACTCGTACAGATTCTCCAGTGAGAGGTGACGTCCCCCGTTCCCGTGACTACCACATGGACCTCCTTTTTACAATGGAGGAGCTCGAGGCGGCACTAGCTCTCTGCAGGCGTTCAACTTCTCCGGGCCCAGATGATATTCCGTACCGAGCCTTGTGCAACCTCGGGGAAGGTGCAAGGAGAGAACTGTTGAGCCTCTACACCATCTCGTGGCAGGATGGCAATGTTCCTGATGACTGGAATGTAAGCCGCTTGATACCCATCTTGAAGCAGGGCAAATCCTCACTCGAACTCACCTCATACCGCTCAATAGCACTGGCCAGCTGCGTAGGGAAGATAATGGAACGGATGATACTAGGCCGCCTGGAGTGGTATCTTGAATACTACAAGATTTATCCGAATTCAATGGCTGGTTTCCGACGCGACCGCTCTTCTATGGACAATGTCGTTGATCTAGTTTCGTACGTTCAGCACGAAAGATCCCGTAAGCGACTATCTGCAGCTTTGTTTTTAGATGTGAAAGGCGCTTATGATATTGTACTACATGAAGCCATCTTGGGTGCTCTTGCGGTGGTTGGCCTTGGTGGTAGAGTTTTTCGGTGGATTTCGAGTTACCTGGCTGCAAGGTCATTCTTTGTGTTAACAGAAGATGGCCCAACTACGCGACGCTATACTTCCAAGGGTGTTCCTCAAGGCGGAGTTCTTAGCCCGACGCTATTCAATCTTGCACTAATTGGCCTTGCTGAATACTTGCCAAGCACCATTAAAATCTCAATATACGCAGACGACATCTGTGTCTGGACATCGGCAGTCACACGTCCTCAGATACGTTCCCGGCTTCAAAAAGCAGCAACTATGATTGCCAACTACTTGTTCAAACAAGGTCTCAGCATATCACCAGAAAAATGCGCGCTGGTGGCTTTCACTCGCAAAGCAATGACCCCTGATGTCATCTCAATCTGCGGGCGACCGACTTCTTACGCCAAAACCCACCGGTTTCGGGGCATCATTATTAATAGGGACCTCTGTTGGTGTCCGCATGTGACCTATATGAAGAAGCGCCTGACCGCTATTTCTCAACTGTTCAAGTTCCTGGCAGGAAAGACGTAGGAGATGTCAGTAGACGCAATGATGGAGCTCTACAGGGCCCTGTTTCTCGGTTTCCTCAGATAGAGCTTGCCCGTGCTTAGCAATACCTGCAAGACCAATGTTTGTGTTTTACAGGCAGTACAAGCCCAAGCGCTGAGAGTGTGCCTCGGTCTGCCCAGATGTACGTCAACAGAAGCAACAATTGCAATTGCTGGTGACTATCCGATACAAACTCACATTGTTGTAGAAGTCCTGAGAACGCACATCCGACACTTCGCACGTGCCCCCGGCCATCACCTTGCACTGTTGCCTTCAGAGAGGCTGCAAGCATTGTTCGCCAAAATTGTCGTGAAATACAACTATAAACTTCCCTCGGGCTTCACTCTTGCATCTAAACCATCCATACCACCTTGGTGTCTTATTCGACCCACAGTGCATCCTAGTGTACCAGGGGTGCGGAGGAAATTTGAGTTTTCGTCGCCCGTGCTGAAACAACTGTCTCTCCTTCTGTTGCACGAGAAATATTCAGACAGCATACATGTATACACCGATGGTTTACGAACCACCAGTGTTCGTCAGGGGCAGTAGTTTTCCCAGCAAGAGGTGTTACCATCAGCTTTAGGACTGACCACTCCACGCAATCTACAGCAGCGGAACTAGCTGCTTTGCGCGCTGCACTTTGTGTGGTCAATCGAGAACCACCGCAACAATGGTCGATTTTCAGTGACTCAAGGGCTGCCCTACAATCTGTGCTCTCAACACTGCGTCGCGGCCCGTACGAACAGCTTGTTTTCGAAATTAGATGCCTTCTCCACACTTTACTCGAAAAAGGGCATCATGTGACGCTTCAATGGCTGCCAAGTCACTGCGGCATCATAGGGAACGAACATGCCGATACTGCCGCGTGGGCAGCCCTTGAAGGAACACGAGAAGAATCCATACCACTTTCGAGGATTGATGCTGCCAGTAATATTCGACGACTTGCTCGTGAAATCACGTTTTCACTATGGTGCCCACCAAGCATCGATACGAATCGTCAACACCACCTGTCCTCTTTGATGGCTCTCCGCATGCCCACTGGACTCGACCGAAGAGAAGCCACCCTTCTTCATCGCTTATGGCTAGGAGTGGCATTTACAAAATCTTACTCCTTTGTCATAGGAATGGCCGACAACGCTCTCTGCGATGCCTGTCATTGCGAAGAGACGCTACACCACATCCTGTGTGACTGTCCATTGTATGAAATCCAGAGACAGTCACTGGCGTCTGCTTTCGCGCGCATCGACAACAGCCAAATGTCTGCGGACACTATTCTGTCAAGTGCCCGAGAGAAGACCTTGCAACAGAAGGCGACGAAGGCTCTGTTGAAATTCCTACGCGACACCGACTTGAACAAGCGACTGTAACAGCAATGTCACACACCGCGAAAGACAAGACTGGACTATGACTGAGTGTGCGCGCGAGTGCTGCCGAATGTGCTGTTTCTATCTTCCCTCTCCGCTCTCTTTCATCTCCCCCATCCCTCTCCCATGCGCAGGGTAGCAAACCGGCTACCTATAGGCTGGTTAACCTCCTTGCCTTTCTTTTCTCTCTATTTTCCTTCCTTCCTTCCTTCCTTGTGCAATTGCTTGCCAAAGATGGTGACGCCTTGGGGGAGCCAATAAGTGAACAAGACATAGAAATATGCCACCGTTTCCAGCGAGGAGTGCCACTTCGCAAAGTAACACGGCACCAGACCCAGATGTTGCAAAGAACAACGAGGTACGCCCTCATGCAAGCTCTGTTCCAGATCGGGGTAGCAAAGCAGGCAGTGATGCCCCCCTGAACGAAAAAATCGTGGTTGTTTTCAATCGCCGAGCTAAGAGGGATGTCATCGTTAAGAAAGCAAGGAGAACTCGATTCACAGCTGAGGAACTGGGTTTTACAACTAAACAGTCTGTTTTCGTAAATGAGCACCTTTGTCCCCAACTGAAAATATTGCTGGGTATGACGATTGCTCGGAAACGGTAAATGAACTGGTACTTCGCGTGAGCAAGTGGTGGCAAAATATTTGCGCGTGAAACGGAAACATCTCGTACAGTTCAAATCACATGTGAAGCTGACTTGCACAAGATGCACGCGGCCACTTCAAGCAGCCGCGGGGCATCTAGCATGTCGTAGACTTATCTGATTAGCGCTTTTCGTTTTTTCCGTGCGACCTTTTTTTTTCTTTTGTTAAGATGGCGATATTACCACGTCATGTCAATATACCTTACACTAATGGATATTGCAGTGTCATGCACTTAAATGCTCGCTCAGCTCGCAACAAGCACGATGATAAAACTACGTTTCTCGACCAATTCTCGTTTAAATTCGACATCATCATGATTTCTGAAACTTGGTACACGTGCAATGACGAGGTACTATGCTTGCCAACGTATAGATCGTTCTTTCTAAACAGGCCCTCTCGTCGAGGGGGAGGTGTTTTTCAACTAAGTGCTGACCATTTAGTTTGCAGCCTTCTCTCAGACTTTTCAGCGATTACACCAGACTATGAGGCATTATCACTAGCATGTTTCCCTCCATGTTAACTATCAAAATGTCATAATTTGTGGCTGTTACCGCCCTCCGAGTGCGACGCCAGTGTTTTGCGAGCAACTGCATGATGCTTTGAATAATATTGTCAAAAGGCACCCGCATACACCTGTTTCTCTTCTAGGTGATTTTAACTACCCGAAAATAAACTGGTCACTTCCTTCTTGTTCATTAAGCTCACTTTCAGCCGACAGTTTACATTTCGTGGAACTGTGCGAAGACTTTAACCTTACCCAACTCGTATCGCAGCCAACAAGAATGGGCCCCACTTCATCAAATGTTCTTGATCTGATTCTCACCACTGTACCAGACCTTGTCCATTCTATTTCATATATCCCAGGCATAAGTGACCATTGTTTCGTGCACTTCAATCTAACAGGTTCTTTAAGGCGTCGGTCAAACAATCGGAAAACAATAAGAGACTACTCACGCGGCGATTATGACTCAATCAACAGTGAACTCGAATCGAATTTTGAGAGCTTTGCTAATGGCTTCTTTGATCGCAGTGTCAACAAAACTGGAACTTGTTCAAAATGAAAGTTGAATCTTTAATCACGCGATACATTCCCACATACGTTAATGATTGATATGTGGGGTTTAACGTCCCAAAACCCCTATATGATTATGAGAGACGCCCCCACATACGTTATCAAGGGTCGCCATAGGCCATAGGAACCAAGGGGGGCGTTGGCGACCCTTGATAACTGTTAAAAGCTGCCACTCTAGCGTCGCCAGCGCGAAGTCGGCGACGGGAATGACAGCAGGTTGGTTCGTTCCGTACGCAAGCAGAGACAGTGAAGAGCTCAGAGACGTGAGAAAACAAAACAAACTTTACTCTAGTGATATTGCAGCACACGGGATCTAATACAACACTTCAATACAACTAACAAAATACATCGACACTTGATACAACTAAAGAAATATATAACAGAAACAATAAATCAGCTTACGAGAGAGAACTATTACAAACTACACAAACTAACAAGAATAGAACGACGGAGGAGAAAGTTCGAAGACATAAACAGGTGAAGGCATACGTGTGATGACCGGCAGCGTTGTGTCCCCGACGATCGGATGCGATAAGTCGAAGAGAGTTCTGGCACGACTGCCATGTCGGCGGTGTTGCAACGCTGGTGGCTCCGGGAGGCTAGTGCTTGCAGGTGACTTCGAGCAGGTTGAGCTAATTCGAGGCGAAGTCCCGATGTCTACGTTGCAGACGTTAATATCGCGTCACAACTAGACGAACGGCTAAGTTTAGGTGGCCAGCCGATACAGAGCCACACTAAAAACTTCTAGAAGAGATGCTTGTTGATCTGTTTCTACACCATCTTGGTCAGCGACTAGTCTGCCCAGCAGGGCAAAATCCTGCGCTTAAATCCCCCTCGTGTCTCCTCACTCTCTTTCTTGGGGACACGAAACCTCTACATGGGTCCAATCATGTGCGTCTAATTGATGAAAACTCCGCCCCGAAAATATTTTGACCCCACCCCTTTTTAATAGGGAGAGGGCCCGCAACTAGCGAGAGTGACAACCTGTCGGGCTGTTGTCATACGGCTTGGCCACCAGAGCGTTTCTCACGCTTTTCCCCGTGGGAACGGTCAACCACTTAGCTCTCAGTCAGTGCATCTTGTAGTCTAATCCTTGTTCGGGGTATACCGCGGCCTTCCACGACCTTGCAGACGTCGCCACAGTTACAAAAAGATTAACCGTCGGCGGCGACGTTCTAAGGAGAGCACCCCATTTTGCCCTTCTCGGATCCCTTTCATGCGCCGCCGTTTCTCACGGTCAGTCGGGGAGTACGGCGCCCGTTAATTGCCGTGACGCGGTGTCGCCGAAAATAGCCGTCCGTGACATTGCCCCCCACGTTCAGAATGTTATTCATAACATTTGTTCACACGGAGGGGAATTTTTTCGACAACAAGGACAAAACACCACCAACAAGGGAGGCATGAGGACTGTCCCTCTCATACACAACATACATAGGCAGAGTGCATCAAAGTAACCACAAAAGGAAAAACAAACAATTGTTAGAGTACCAGCTTCATTTACACGCAACAATATCAATGCGCCATACAAACAAGAAGAGGAAATAGCCGTGTACGGCAGCCATCAATACAGAATACACTGCACGAATGTATACTACAAAATAAAACGGAACAGGTGCGCTCCTCAACTGTAGTGCAATCCTTCAATGCGCATTACAGCAAGTAAAAACAACCAATGCACCAAGCAAAAAGAAAATAACTCAAAATACACTTCTTATACAATGAAATACGTACATACAAACGGAAAACAACCGACCAAAGGAAAAAAAACAACATGCTCATAGACCTCAAGAACTATATCCGGCTCAATGCGCGCAACGACAACTGTACCGTGTCACGCCAATCTTAATCAATTTACGAAATCGCTCGGTTTATGTTAACATCTTCCTCAAATGCTCATTCATGCCACATCCCCATGGCAGTGGAGGCATACGATGCCACACTAAACCTTTGAAAAAAGACTAGAAAAATGACACATTTTCTCGGGTTTTACCTCAAGCAAATTTTCGCACTCATGATTAAACTAATTCGATGCTAACTTTCAGCTTTTGGCTCGGCGGTTTTCCTTTTGAAAACCTTACATCAAATCTTGTAACCTATACAAAATTAAAATGACTCAAACATGAATCTCCAATGTTGCCCTGAATAATTATACTTAGTACGCGCGTGCACCAATTCTTCAAACTAACCGCCCCCCTTTTCTCAATTCGATTCGCTTGAATCGCACACGATGGGGTCGCTTTCCCGGCGGCTTTCGAGCACGCCAGAGGTTACAAAATGCACAAACTCTAAGCAGTGCACTGCCCTCACACCTCATTTTCCACTTTGGCCTGTTCCCCTCAGGAATTTGAAAGGGACGCCAGAAACAGGGGAAAAACTGGGGCCACTGTCCCTTTGTGTTCGCCCCGACGCGGTTTTTAGCTTTTGTGATCTTTCGACGTTGACCCTTCGGACAAGGTCACCTTCCTGAAGTTGTCGAACTAAAACGCGCCTTTCGTTTGGGTGATGCACCTCCTTTTCCTCCTCCAAAGCTGGCTCGCCGCTTGTGCCAGGCTGAACGCCACCATTGACGTTTCCTAAAACTGATTGAATGCTTACCCCTTCGTCTTTCTGGCGACGGGGTGGGACTAGTCCTAGGCTTAGGCAGTGCCGAACGCTCTCGCTTCTTTCTTTTTCGGCGATGTTTGCTTGCCTCTTTTCTCTCGATGCCATCATCATGTCGCGTCGTGACCTCAGAAGTCGGGAAGCTCGTTGGAGCTAGAGCTAGGTCTTCCCTCCCGATGACGCTTTTTGAACTCTGCGCCACGACGGACTGTCGGGCCAAATTAGCTTGGTCCACACTGACGCAGCCATTAACTGGGCCCTCTCCGACGGCATCACTGCATTCCTGAAGCGTCGCGTCCTCGCTCTGCTTCGCCACTGTGCTAATCATGCCTACATTTGACGATGTCGAATCGTACTCTTGAGGCACGAAGGAGGTTTCCAGCATCTTACTGGGCCCATTAGGGCTGCTGGCAGTCTCCTCATCCACGCAAGGACCGTTTTTTGATACTGTCTCTACCTCGAAACCAGCCAAGGCCTCGTTCTCTACATCATTTATATGGAGGCATTCGAGAATATGCGGGCCCTTTTCTAGCGCGATTACTGCTTCTGGCGTTTCCTGCCACACTTTAACGTCCAGCGCTTTCCGATGCGCCTCGCTTTCAGACTGCTGTCTTTCTGTTTCGCGCTTTCTTTCAGACTCTTGTCTGAGCTGCTCTTCTTTTGTCGAGACCGAAGTTCCGAACGTCCGGAACATCTCTGCCTTAACTACCTCGTTGTTCGCGTTCTGCTGACTGCGTCGCGCAACAGCTTCAATTGCCTCGCAAGGCAGAACTGTAAGTAGCCCTTGACACCATGTGTCTCGCTCAAATGACAGTTTCTCGCCGGCATCGCCGTGCTCACTGCTGGATCGGCTAACCCTGCAACCCTCGATGAGGCGAATCTTAATTTGCAGTAACTGCACTTCCCGTTCTCCGGCTTCCCTTGCCGCTTTTCTTGCCGCTTCTCGTTCTTTCGCCCTTTCTTCGCGCTCTCTCTTTCTTTCTTCGCGTTCTCTCTCCCTTTCTTTTTCCCTTTTCTCCCGGGCCCGTGCCCGCTCTTCTCTGGCTAACGCCTGTGCCTGTTCCTGCTGCTCCTTAACACATTGTCTCAGTTCGGCGCCCTCGAGGCCTAACTGTTTCCCGTACGCGATCCACTTATCAAAATCCACACACTCCATACTGCAACTGTCACTATAATGCCACTATAAAAACAGCGCAATCATTGCAGGATGCAACCGCTTCAACTGTGCGGCTCTATCACCACGCTATTCGCACGGCTCTCGTTCACTCCTCACTGTCTTACTCTTGTACGGAACGTCCTGTCTCGCGGACGCCAGTTTTGTTACAAGCGGCCACTCTAGCGTCGCCAGCGCGAAGTCGGCGACGGGAATGACAGCAGGTTTGTTCGTTCCGTACGCAAGCAGAGACAGTGAAGAGATCAGAGACGTGAGAAAACAAAACAAACTTTACTCTAGTGATATTGCAGCACACGGGATCTAATACAACACTTCGATACAACTAACAAAATACATCGACACTTGATACAACTAAAGAAATATATAACAGAAACAATAAATCAGCTTACGAGAGAGAACTATTACAAACTACACAAACTAACAAGAATAGAACGACGGAGGAGAAAGTTCGAAGACATAAACAGGTGAAGGCATACGTGTGATGACCGGCAGCGTTGTGTCCCCGACGATCGGATGCGATAAGTCGAAGAGAGTTCTGGCACGACTGCGATGTCGGCGGTGTTGCAACGCTGGTGGCTCCGGGAGGCTAGTGCTTGCAGGTGACTTCGAGCAGGTTGAGCTAATTCGAGGCGAAGTCCCGATGTCTACATTGCAGACGTTAATATCGCGTCACAACTAGACGAACGGCTAAGTTTAGGTGGCCAGCCGATACAGAGCCACACTAAAAACTTCTAGAAGAGATGCTTGTTGATCTGTTTCTACACCATCTTGGTCAGCGACTAGTCTGCCCAGCAGGGCAAAATCCTGCGCTTAAATCCCCCTCGTGTCTCCTCACTCTCTTTCTTGGGGACACGAAACCTCTACATGGGTCCGATCATGTGCGTCTAATTGATGAAAACTCCGCCCCGAAAATATTTTGACCCCACCCCTTTTTAATAGGGAGAGGGCCCGCAACTAGCGAGAGTGACAACCTGTCGGGCTGTTGTCATACGGCTTGGCCACCAGAGCGTTTCCCACGCTTTTCCCCGTGGGAACGGTCAACCACTTAGCTCTCAGTCAGTGCATCTTGTAGTCTAATCCTTGTTCGGGGTATACCGCGGCCTTCTACGACCTTGCAGACGTCGCCACAGTTACAAAAGGATTAACCGTCGGCGGCGACGTTCTAAGGAGAGCACCCCATTTTGACCTTCTCGGATCCCTTTCATGCGCCGCCGTTTCTCACGGTCAGTCGGGGAGTACGGCGCCCGTTAACTGCCGTGACGCGGTGTCGCCGAAAATAGCCGTCCGTGACAATAACATACGTTATCAAGGGTCGCCAACGCCCCCCTTGGTTCTCAACTGACATAAAAAAATTGCGGAATAAAAAGAAACGGTTCTTCCGTCAGGCAAAGCAGACTAATTTGTTCGCCCGTGGGCACGTGTACAAATCTGTCCTTTCCGAATACAGAGCAGCTATCAAGGAAGCCAAGCGCGTTTTTCTTAATAATACCCTTCCCTAAATTCTTGTAACCAACCCTTCTAAGTTTTGGAAAACTGTTAAACCTAGGGGAAAAAAAACATTTCGCTTACGAACTCAGACGGGCAGCCAGTTCACTGTGAAGAGTGTTGCATTGCATTAAATGATTTTTTTGTTACTTCTTTTTCAAGTTGTTCTGCTTCTGCGTTGCCACAAATGCCTAGTCGTGATTTTTTACCCATGTATCCTGTTACCGTTGATGCCGTTGGAGTGCAAAATTTAATTCACAAGCTTACGTTATCCTCTTCTTGTGGCGTAGATGAAATCAACTCAGTTTCTAAAAAACACTGCATTGTATTCATCAATTTACTTGTCCCTAATCTTTTCGCAATCTATTCAGACCTCCACTTTGCCGCTTGACTGGAAAGTGGGGAAGGTGGTCCCTCTGCACAAGTCTGGTAACACACAGTCTCCTCTCAATTACAGACCGATTTCCCTAACCAGTGTTCCTTGTAAAATGTTAGAACATATAATTTACTCCAATCATGTCTCATTCCTAGAATCAAACTCTTTTTTAACCCCTACCAGCACGGATTCCGAAAAAGTTACTCATGTGAAACCCAACTTCTTTATTTTACTAATGACATAGCATCGGCTTCAGATCGCGGCTCACTTGTGCATTGCATTTTTCTTGACTTTCAAAAAGCTTTCGATAAAGTACCTCACCAATTACTCCTCCTGAAAATTAGTGCCCTAAACGTTGACCCGAACATTCCTAAATGGATTGAATGCTTTCTGACTAATCGCACTCAGTTTGTAACAACTAATGACTATAACTCACCTCTTTCTAAAGTAACATCCGGCGTACCCCAAGGTTCCGTATTAGGCCCTTTACTTTTTCTTATATATATAAATGATCTCCCCGACAGCATTAACTCCACTATAAGGCTATTTGCAGACGATTGTGTAATTTACCGCGAAATAAACAATGAATCAGATAACCAATTTCTACAGTCAGACCTTGACACTGTCTCAACCTGGTGCAATAAATGGCTTCTGACTCTCAACTCTAACAAATGTAAATGCATGTCAATAACCCGGTGATCTATTTCTCCCCCCTGTACCTACAGAATTAACGCAGTTCTCCTCCAGCATGTCTCTTCATATAAGTACCTCGGCGTTTACATTACCAACAATCTATCTTGGCACACGCATGTTACCTACATCTGTAATAACGCTAACCGAACGCTAGGATACTTACGCCGCAACTTTTCTCGCGCTCCGCTGTCCCTCAAAATTCTACTATACCGATCACTAATTCGCCCAAAGCTTGAGTACGCGTCCGCTATATGGGATCCCGTGCAGCAAAATTTAATCAACGCGTTAGAATCTGTTCAGAACCGCTAAGCTCGGTTTATTTGTTCTAATTATTCCCGTACTGCTAGCATATAAGAAATGAAATCTCACCTTGACCTGCCCAATTTAACTGTCCGGAGGAAACTGGTGCGACTGCATTTTTTTCATAAGATATTTTTTCACAATCCATCAATGAAGCGAGACCTCATTTCACAACCGTCATACCACTCATCGCGCATTGATCACCAGCATAAGGTTGCCATTCCGTTTTGCCGCACCAAATTCTTTTCAGCAGCCTTCTTACCGAAAACAGCCGCCGATTGGAACCACCTTCCCTCTTCCGTTGTAACAATACCAGACCCTTTGTTATTCAAGACTGCAATTTCTCAGCAATGTTTGTAACTATACGCCGTTTCCATTATCTAGCTCTGTCTTGTATGTGCTTGAATTCTTATACATTTTTAGTTGACTTATGTTGCCTTCCTGATTTGCGCATCTGACACTTGTTTCTTTATTTTGTCTTTTTTTTTCTTGTGTGTTATATATGTTGTACCCACCCCCTCTGTAATGCCCTACGGGCCCTGAGGGTATTCTAATAAATAAATAAATAAATAAATAAATAAATAAATGTCACAAGTATGTATATGTGGTAGTTTATCGTCCACCTGACGGAAAAACAGAAGCGTTTTTTCAATTTTTTTTAAAATCTGCTTACGTATGCGTGCACTAACAAGTTGCACATTATCATAGGGGGCGACTGCAACATAAACCGTTTACAGCAAACTGAAACCTCTGGTAACTTCCAACTACTACTTGATTCCTTTGCGTGTGCTAATAATATTACTGAACCTACACGTGTCACTTCAGATACTGAAAGCCTTATCGACTTACTTATTACAAATGACATAAGTGAATTAACCGTATCTGGAACTTTTATTGCCGATATTAGTGATCACTACCCTATATACATGTTTCAAAAACGCAACGAGTATCTTAATCGTGCAAAAGTATCAAATCCAGAATCATACAAAATACAGGAAATTAGTAACAAAACATTAGACACATTTAGGCGTGCAATTGCGCAGATTTGTTGGGATACTGTCTATAAATCAGTTAACACTAATGAGGCGTATGAAATATTCATGTGCCTGTTAGGAAAAGCTTACCATAAGTGTTTTAAATATAAAACTTTCGAAACCCTAAAGAAAGGTCGGAAACAATGGATGACGCGAGAATGTCTGGAAATCATTAAGTAGAAAAATCTACTCTACGCGAAATTCGTGAAAGCAAGACACCATAACGATCTTTCGGAATTCAAGCAGTATAGAAATTTTGTAACAAAGCAACTGAGAAAAACTAAGGATGCGTACTATGAAGCTCTCTTCAAGAGGGTTAGCACTCGTGGCGACGTGCTTTGGCGAGAAATAAATAAGCTTCTAAATAGAAAATGCTCTCGAGACAATGCACTTGGGTTAAACATAGATAACAAGATAGTAAAAGGTAAAGAACTTGCAAATAAATTTAACGTGTACTTCACAACGCTGGTGTCCTCTGATTTATCAAACCCTTCTCGTGCCTGTAGTAGTGATTACAGGGACTTTCTAGGTGTGCCAAACATGAGAACTGCATATTTTTTAAACACAAATCCTGAAGAAGTATTGTCTGTATTTATGTCACTGAAGAACACTACTGCTGCTTGGGACATAGATGACCTACAAATTAGACCTATTAAAGCAGCACTTGATCTTTTGTTACCTGTTCTTACCCATCTGTTTAATATCTGCTTATCCACGGGAGTTTTCCCAGAAAAAATCAAGCATGCGAGAGTTAGTGTCTTATACAAATCTGGTGACCGAAATATCTTTTCTAATTATCGTCCGATCTCGATACTTCCTGTTATATCTAAAGGGCTAGAGAAAATCATATATCAACGTGTCATGTCTTTTTGTGAAAAGTACTCTATATTATCACCGCATCAATTTGGCTTCCGACGGGGCATGTCCACGGAACTGGCTCTTCTCACACAAAAAGAACTCATACTGAACTCATTTGAAAAGAAACTGTTAACACTGGGTGTTTTTATTGACTATTCCAAAGCGTTCGATAGAATCAACCACGAAGTACTCTATGCAAAATTGCGTCATTATGGTTTTCGGGGAGCCCCACTTGATTTTCTGAAATCTTATTTATCAGAAAGAAAGTAATCTAGTTATATATGACAGCCAATCCTCTCTACTAACCATAACGTCAGGTGTACCTCAGGGCAGCATGTTAGGGCCCCTACTGTTTAACATTTATATAAACGACATAACAAGTGTCAGCAAATATGTGGACTTTATAATTTATGCAGATGACACTAGTATCTTTTTTTCATGGTAATGATTTAGATAAGCTTGCAGACACAGCCAACAAAATTCCTAATGACATCTTCATATGGAGTACTGCAAATTATTTAATGATCAACACAAAAAAATCCAATGCTGTGGTATTCGCACCGGTTCAGAAGGCTGTCTGTCGTGGTTTGAATATATACCTAGGGCCCGAAAAAATTGAGGTTGTCAAAAATGTTTAATCATTAGAAATAATTTTAAGGAAAATCTTAATTGGGACGAACACGTTAATAAAGTAACTAAAAATATAGCTAGGACGTGTGGTGCTCTCTCTAAACTTTGACAGATACTTCCAGCAAACATCAAACTTTTTATTCTATAATACGTTGTTTTCATCTCACATAAACTATTGTAGTCTAGTGTGGGCAGATACATCTAAAGCAAATCGGAACAAAATATTTTTACTGCAGAAAAAAGCGATTCGTCATATTGCAAACGTACCATACGACGCACATACAAGTCATTTATTCAGAGAATATAACATTTTACCGATCGATCGCATACACAGTTTTATCCTTATTATGAAATACAAGCAAAGCTTGCCATCAAACAACGCTTGTTTTTTTAAACTGTGTAACCTCAGAAAAAATACACAATCCTATTATGACATTCGGAAAAGGCCTTCCTGGTTCGTTCCTTATTCGCGAACTAATCACGGTTTGAGAAGACTTGAACACTGTATTCCAGCTTGTTTTAACATGTTTGAAAATAAAAACACCGACATCTTTGATATACATAAAAAACAACTTAAGAACCTTCTCATCCAAAATGGCGACGTGTAGCTTAGCTTCTTCTAGTTGTTCGGCTTCGTACTATATGCAAAAGAAACACCCTATAATAGTGCTCGTGTGTAACATGGCATCCTATGATGTTTGCTTTCTTTGACATTTTTTTTCGTTGCTTTTTTTACGAGTTAAACATGCAACATTTCACTCGTTTCACTTGTGCATTAAAACTTGTGCTTTTCGCATACCCATTGTTGTAAACGTTGTATAATCATTTTGTAATACTTTGGTAGCCGTTTAGCAACGTGTGCATTGTTTCATGATTGTCCGCACGCTGTTTTCTTTTGTTTTTTGTTGTTTTTCTCTCTTTGTGGTTTGCTTATTTTATGTAAACCTGAAACTGATGTAATATTGACGCATTTTCTTTTTATTTCTTAATTTCTTGAAGTTTTGAAAATCGACGTCAAATTGTTTTTTCATGTTTTGTGCTCTGCGGATTTTTGTAATGCCAAGTGAAAAGGGGTAGGAGCCTCGTCAAGCTGCTAACATAGCAGCTTTTTGCTCTTATCCTTGCGTTTTCTTTTTCGAAACTCTGTGAAGAAAATGCTCAATAAAACTGAAACTGAAAACTGAAACTGAACCTGAAAGCACCACGTTGAAATTCGCTGTAATTGAAAAAAATAAAAATTGCACAGGCCCCTGAAATTAGGAACTGTGCACGTACTGCCGCAGTGATAACGAAGTTACGCACAAGTAATCCTTGTACACAATGCAGTGGTAAATTCTAAAAGCACGCCACTGTAATGTCATATATAGTAAAACTTTGTCACTTCACCACGTTAGCTATTCGGTGGCTACATTAGTGATTAGAATGCTCTCGCAAAGCGAAAGTAAACGAAGCAACAAACCACCTGTTGTGCTTCCTGTCATCACTCACGCAGTTCGTTAGTCAACCCGGCGAAAGTAGGGTCTCAAACGACACACACGCAGACACTACCGTAAATATAAACTGGAATTAATAGATTCATACGAGACGAAATAAACTAAGCCCAGGGAAGCGTTCAGCAGCAGACGAAAACACATCAGCTGTTCGTTGAGCTGCCTGGGTGCGACCGTTGCCAGACTTGAAGCGGGGGTTTCGCTAGCTCTACCGGCACAATGCTTAGGGAGACCACGCTACCACTCTAAATGCATGTATTTTGCTGTAATGTCAATTTATAAAAAAAGCATATCTAAGAATAGCGTTCTTTTGTACAGAGATAGGCAATCCTTAACCACAATTACGAATACTCTCGTTATCAGGCGTTTTTTTTTTTCGGCGCAGGCAGTTCAATCAAGTGAAGGGAGCATTTCCAAGGCCTATCTTGGCGAAGGAAGTGTGAAGGAGCGTTCATGCAACGCAGCGGCTCCTTGAGTGGAGGAGCACGCTTCGCCTTGACTTCGTCAAGTTGAGGGGAGCGCTTGAGTGAAGGAGCGTTTGAGAATACGGGTCTTAGCCTTCCTTTCATTGCCACAGATAGTTGTCCGCGAGTATAGATCCCTAATAAAATTATGCCAGCAAAAACCAGGTCTACAACTAGCAACGTGGCTATGTGTTAACAAACAGCTCGAGTACTACTACTCGCCTTCAGCTCAGGAAACATTATTAATTGAAATATGGAGCAGTTGCATTGACGTAACGTCGCGAAGGCTGTTTAAACAGGAATGATAGCGCTAAAACTAATATAAAGAGAATTCAAGCAAAGAAGTAGCACTTTGATACCATCAGCTCGGTTCTTTACCCAATATTCCTTGTGCTAAGTAAGTCGACCTGCTTGCTTCAATTTTTTTCTGAAGATGTGACCAGGTGGAATCGTGCGATGTGTTGGCGGTTGCAAAATCTTTATTTAGTGCGAAAAGAAGACCTTTATTCAGTACAAAAAGAAGGAGGTAGGCAGATCCCAAGTGGTGATGTGGCTTTCATCGCGCACTGGATGTGCTCCTTTTAAAGGAGACACAGACACAACGCCCGTATGCCGGCCTTCCTCGTCTATTTCTCGAACTCGTCTTCATCGTCTTCGAGCCTCCCTAAAGAGCACCCTCACGTGAGCGGAACTGCATTCCTTACATCCTCTTCAGTTTTAAAATCTCTAAGGTTCTTTGAAATATCACCGTCCAGTAAATCAGGTATGGTGACAACGAATATTGGCCACTTCTTGTTATTCACTCACCTAACGTATCCTAACTTGGGCGAGTTTTGGAATATCCGTGATCGCACCACTTGCTGAAAAAATCAGCAAAACAAGAACTTCTGCCATTTCTTGGAATAGGAGGTAGCAAACACGTGTTCAAGAAAAATTGCTCCTACGTAATAACTCACTTGAGAGACCACAAGGGAATTCTGTAAAGCTGAGCATAGGAAATGGTAAATTCAGTTTCGCAGTAAACGCTCAACGAGAACTAAGCTGTCCTAATAACACTCAGTTCAGGTTCACTCGATAGAACGCCAACGTCGAAACCAACCGTACACAACTCTGGTCTTTACTCACAGCGTGGGTCCAATATATGAGGACAAGGAAGGCGTAGTAATTTCCTCTATCGATCTGAAAGTTCCAATCCAGGGATTAGCAGACAAGTAACGCGAAATTTCTTATTAACTCCGGAAGATGTAAAGCATAAGGCATCTGTTGCAGTCTGGAATACGCCTGTTAGTCTTCGAGGTTGCCGCAACATCTCCCGACACGCGCGCACTATACGTTGAAACAGATCTCTTGCCCTGGGGACGTTCTTACATCGTCTAAGTTTCCGGATATAGCGTGTTAAATACGCTGCGTTTTTTTTCTTGCGTAACTTCCAACATTTCCGGTGGTGTCGTTTTATTTACGACTGCAAGAAACCATGGTATGATTACAGTTTTGGTATATAAGCCAAAGGAGACAATACACCAACAACGTATATAATGTGAAGAAAGCAAGAAACAACGAATAAAGTAAGAAGGAACCAAGGACGAAAAAAAATCTGGAAGTTTAAGTAGGCTCATATCTGCTTTGCTGTTCTACACTTGTGAAATGAAAAACGAAGGTGAAAATGTGTAAACATCCAAAGCCGACTAACGTCCAAACTAATAATAAAAAACTGTTGGTGCGTAATGAACCTTCTGGCACTGTAGGCCGGTAACTTACTCACGAGTCGACTCACTTGGATTCGCGGAGTCAGATTGCGCCATGAGTGTGAGCCTGTGCTAATATGGGTGTGTTATTTCGGTAAATTTGAATTTGAGTAAGTATGGTCGGGTTAATTTTCAGTTTGTGTACGAGTGAGTCCTGATCGGTTAGGGTGAATTTTGGTTTGTATCTGTGGAAGCGAGCTCTATATGTGCAAATGTACTTTTTGTGCGGAGTGTCTCTTTAGAAGAACGCCTGTTTCAGCGCTCTGTTTCATTTTAGTGAAATCATCGGTCTTTTGAGGTGCCTCGCCTCTCCGTCTTGCGGTGATGGACACGGGAGCATGCCAGAGGCCCGCCTGGTAACAGGTCCTCACACCCGTAAACCACAAGGAAGCGAGCTGGCTCTCCCAGTGACACTGAGGACACCGATCTCTACTCTATGTCGGAAGACGACACATCCGATGGCAGCTTTATACCTGTCCGGGGTAAGAGGGCAAAGAGAAGGATGGCGAATACAGCAGCATCAGCTCCTGCAAGCACAGCGACTGTGCATTCAAGGCCTGCGCGCTGGCCGCACGTCATCATCTTCATGCCCGAAGATCCATCAAGCAACCTGCGGCTCCTGAACAGGCAAGCCCTTTCGGTTGCTCTCGAATGTGTGGTGCCACATCAAATTAAGGACGTACGAGTAAACCCAAGGAAGAACATTCTCGCCATAGATGTGCACGATGTGAGTGCGCTAGGACAGCTGCAGCAAATGACAGAGCTAGGTGGCATTAAAATGCGCCCCTTTATCCCGATGGATGACAAATCAATTGCCGGTGTAGTTTATGACATCGACACTGCCATTCCTAATGCTGACTTGTCTACCCTCATCAAGCCTGCAAACGAGGGAACTGTCATTACGCAAGTGCGGCGCCTTGGAAATACGCACTGCGTAAAAGTGTTTTTCAAGGGAGATTGCATACCGTCCCACGTTAAAGTTGGACATTTTTGACATCCGGTTCGACCATTCATCCAAAAGCCACTTCAATGTCATCAGTGCTTCAGGCTAGGACACGTCAAGGACATCTGCCCCAACTTACGACTGTGTCCCCGCTGCGCTGAACCTCATGCTGAAGACGCCTGTCGGGCGACTACTCTGAAGTGCGCCAACTGCAGTGGTCCTCATGCTGCCTCGTCGAAAGACTGTCCTCGAATCCAAAAGGAGCGCGCGGTTCTCAGACAAATGGCCCAAGACAACTCAACACACAGAGAGGCAGCCGAAGTAGTCCGGCGTCGGCGTCGACGTCGGCATCATCGAAAGTCTTCAAAGAAAGCACATTCCCGAGTCGCTCCTTCCCACTCTTTAGCGGTTCTATCCAGTAGCGCCGCGAAAGAGCCCACCACTTCTACGAAAGAAACAGAGAAGCCTCCTTCACTGGAGGAATGGCCCACGCTCCCGACGCGCTCTTCTGCCAAGGAACCTCTGCAGGTTGTGGCCACACAAGAGCCGTCTCGAACCATGGAAGATTTGCCTAAAACTGATCGTCAAGTGATCTCGGTGCTGCGTTCCCTTATAGAAGCCATCCGAGCGATATTAGTCGACATGAAGACACCATCTGCTCGAAGCGCACTTGGACTATTGGACGCCCTAAGCCCAGTGCTTGAATCTCTCAACTAGGAAGATGGCTACTCACACCTCAACATTTCTTAAAGAAGTCAAGGCTGCATCCGTCATCCAATGGAACGCCAGAGGACTAAAATCACGCCTTTCAGATTTTCGTCAGTTTGTGTTTACCAACGTGTTTCCAATCATCGTCATTTGTGAACCCAATTTGTCGAAACCAATAAGACTATCGGGGTACGAAGCTGTCATGTCTTCAACGAACGGTGCGTGCAGCAAAATCATCGTCTTTGTTCGTCGTGAACTGACGTATGTTGTGCAACCAATTGCACCTCACGATGACAAACAGTATGTCTGCATCACTGTGAAAAAGAACCAACTCATGTTTACTCTTATAGGCGTTTATATATCGCCGTCAAGTAATCTCGATTCCAGGAGAATAGCGGATATTTTGAGAGTGTGTTCTGCACCATGGGTCCTCATAGGTGATTTCAATGCGCACAATCACGCATGGGGAAGTACGCGGACAAATGCAAGAGGACGCAGGTTAGCAAACATCGCCTACAACTATGGCCTTACTCTCCTGAACAACGGCAGCCCCACTTTTCATCGAGGTGTGACATACGGCAGCTGTCTCGACCTTGCTTTTGTGTCCAACTCCCTCGCGAGATACGTCAAGTGGTTTCCAGATGTTGAGACACGAGGAAGTGATCACATTCCAATCTACCTTAACATCAAAGGCTTGTCTAGTTATGGTCCACGGACGACCATTCGAGCAGTCCAATGGACCAACTTCAAATCTTACATGGAAGATGCTTGCAGCGATGGCCTAGGATCTGGGTTAGAGGAAACAATTAAGAGCACAATGCAAAACGCCACTCGCACGGTGACGATATCTTCCACACGAAACGACTTTGATATAGAGTTAGAGCGACTCCGAGCACTGCGACGCCGGGCGGAGCGTCGGTATCGGCGTACAAAATCAATTCACGATCTTAGGGCAGCCAGGAGGATGCAAAAGAAGATTCGGCGTCGCATGAATAGATTAGCGTCGGAACGATGGACAACGTTTTGCCAGTCACTAGACCCTCGCAAGCCACTCTCACACATTCGGAAAACGGTGCAAGGTCTGCGTCACCCTACGGAACAGCGCTTTCCATTCAAAGCGCTCGCGCTATTTCAAAGGAGGCAAGAGATCGATGTCGCAGAAGATTTCTGTGCGCAGATTGTCAACCAAGCCACTCGTCCAGATTCTCCAGTGAGAGGTGACGTCCCCCGTTTCCGTGACTACCACATGCACCTCCTTTTTACAATGGAGGAGCTCGAGGCGGCACTAGCTCTCTGTAGGCGTTCAACTTCTCCGGGCCCAGATGGCATTCCGTAGCGAGCCTTGTGCAACCTTGGGGAAGGTGCAAGGAGAGAACTGTTGAGCCTCTACAACATCTCGTGGCAGGATGGCTATGTTCCTGATGACTGGAAAGTAAGCCGCTTGTTACCCATCTTGAAGCAGGGCAAATCCCCACTCGAACTAACCTCATACCGCCCAATAGCACTGGCCAGCTGCGTAGGAAAGATAATGGAACGGATGATACTAGGCCGCCTGGAGTGGTATCTTGAATACCACAAGATTTATCCGAATTCAATGGCTGGTTTCCGACGCGACCGCTCTTCTATTGACAATGTCGTTGATCTAGTTTCGTAGGTTCAGCACGAAAGATCCCGTAAGCGACTATCTGCAGCTTTGTTTCTAGATGCGAAAGGCGCTTATGATAATGTACTACATGAAGCCATTTTGGGTGCTCTTGCGGTGGTTGGCCTTGGTGGTCGAGTCTTTCGGTGGATTTCGAGTTACCTGGCTGCAAGATCATTCTTTGTGTTAACAGAAGATGGCCCGACGACGCGACGCTATACTTCCAGGGGTGTTCCTCAAGTCGGAGTTTGTAGCCCGACGCTATTCAATCTCGCACTAATTGGCCTTGCTGAATACTTGCCAAGCACCATTGAAATCTCAATATACGCAGACGACATCTGTGTCTGGACATCGGCAGTCACACGTCCTCAGATACGTTCCCGGCTTCAAAAAGCAGCAACTATGATTGCCAACTACTTGTTCAAACAAGGTCTCAGCATATCACCAGAAAAATGCGCGCTGGTGGCTTTCACTCGTAAAGCAATGACCCCTTATGTCATCTCAATCTGCGGGCGACCGATTTCTTACGCCAAAACCCACCGGTTTGTGGGCATCATTATTGATAGGCACCTCTGTTGGAGTCCGCATGTGACCTATATGAAGAAGCGCCTGACCGCTATTTCTCAACTGTTCAAGTTCCTGGCAGGAAAGACGTGGCGGATGTCAGTAGACGCAATGATGGAGCTCTACAGGGCCCTGTTTCTCGGTTTCCTCAGATATAGCTTGCCCGTGCTTAGCAATACCTGCAAGACCAATGTTCGTATTTTACAGGCAGTACAAGCCCAAGCGCTGAGAGTGTGCCTCGGTCTGCCCAGATGTACGTCAACAGAAGCAACAATTGCAATTGCTGGTGACTATCCGATACAAACTCACATTGTTGTTGAAGTCCTGAGAACACACATCCGACACTTCGCACGTGCCCCCGGCCATCACCTTGCACTGTTGCCTTCAGAGAGGCGCCAAGCATCGTTCGCCAAAATTATCGTGAAATACAACGATAAACTTCCCTCGGGCTTCACTCATGCATCTAAACCATCCATACCACCTTGGTGTCTTATTCGACCCACAGTGCATCTTAGTGTACCAGGGATCAGGAGGAAATCAGAGTTTTCGTCGCCCGTGCTGAAACAACTGTCTCTTCTTCTTTTGCACGAGAAATATTCAGACAGCATACATGTATACACCGATGGTTCCACGAACCACCAGTGTTCGTCAGGGGCAGTAGTTTTCCCAGCAAGAGGTGTTACCATCAGCTTTAGGACAGACCACTCCACGCAATCTACAGCAGCGGAACTAGCTGCTTTGCGCGCTGCACTTTGTGTGGTCAATCGAGAACCACCGCAAAAATGGTCGATTTTCAGCGACTCAAGGGCTGCCCTACAATCTGTGCTCTCAGCACTGCGTCGCGGCCCGTACGAACAGCTTCTTTTCGAAATTCGATGCCTTCTCCACACTTTACTCGAGAAAGGGCATCATGTGACGCTTCAATGGCTGCCAAGTCATTGCGGCATCATAGGGAACGAACATGCCGATACTGCCGCGCGAGCAGCCCTTGAAGGAACACGAGAAGAAGCCATACCACTTTCGAGGACTGATGTTGCCAGTAATCTTCGACGACTTGCGCGTGAAATCACGTTTTCACTATGGTGCCCACCAAGCATCGATACGAATCGTCAACACCACCTGTCCTCTTTGATGGCTCTCCGCATGCCCACTGGACTCGATCGAAGAGAAGCCACCCTACTTCATCGCTTATGGCTAGGAGTGGCATTTACAAAATCTTACTCCTTTGTCATAGGAATGGCCGACAACGCTCTCTGCGATGCCTGTCATTGCGAAGAGACGCTACACCACGTCCTGTGTGACTGTCCATTGTATGAAATCCAGAGACAGTCACTGGCGTCTGCTTTTGCGCGCATCGACAACAGCCAAATATCTGTGGACACTATTCTGTCAAGTTCCCGAGAGAAGACACTGCAACAGAAGGCGACGAAAGCGCTGTTGAAATTCCTACGCGACACCGACTTGAACAAGCGACTGTAACAGCAATGTCACACACCGCAAAAGACAAGACTGGACTATGACTGAGTGTGCCCGCATGTGCTGCCAAATGTGCTGTTTCTATCTTCCCTCTCTGCTCTCTTTCATCTCCCCCATCCCTCTCCCATTCGCAGGGTAGCAAACCGGCTGCCTATAGGCTGGTTAACCTCCTTGCCTTTCTTTTCCCTCTATTTTCCTTCCTTCCTTTGTGCGAGTCTTCGAGCTTCATTTTTTTTTTTGTTTACCTATCCCCCAATCTATTTATTGCTACTTTACTCATCTACTTGCAATGCACCTCATGTTGATTCCCATTTACACTCACGTATACTCGGATATATTTTCGATGCAGCTGCGTCATACAACTTGTCACTGCTCAATTATTAGAGGCGTGAAATACGGATGGGTGGAGTGTCTTAACGCCCTTCCACGAAGTATTTGAGAAGGACTTACTGAAAAAGATACTTTGTTTGGGTAGAGTTTTCGAACCTTTACTCTTAAGAGAGCCCGCGATGAGGCGGTTGCCTAGGTCTAACTGTTTCCTCGTGGGAGCGGCTCGTGGTGTTGCCCTAATAGGTTTCACTTCTCCGGATCTTTAAATAAAGTTCTTCGTATCGTACCGTATACTGCAGATTCAGATGAGCTGAACGTCCTTCGTATTTTACGAGGGCGTTGCACTATACAAGGCCCATAGGCGTCTGTGACCTGCGCTGACAGTACTTCTATATTGGGGCTTCCCAGCAGGTGTCAAAGGAGCCTCGCCAGGCAATACGTATCACTATAAAAAGAAAAAAAAAGTGATACAGATGACGGGTACTTGGCTATTGTTTATTGAAATGGTCCGAGAAATAGCCGTGATTTCATTCTATATTTGTAAGAAAGCGAATTTCCCATTTCGAACGCGATTATTTCAAAACGCACTTGTTTTTTTTAATTTTCTTTCTTTATCTCGACAGCCTTAGTATCTAGGAGCATAGAGTTCAGCCAGTATTTAAATAGCCCACTAGAAAATATGGTCAATTGGTTTTACTACTATGATACGAACAGGTTTCATTCAACACGACACCTTATACCTAGTAAATTGCGATAATTTGGTAGGTGAGGTACAGTATTCAACACGATGAGCACTACAATTATCAATAATAAATTTGCTTTATGGAGACGATGAAATGTTTATGGTCGCAGTGATAGTAAGAAAGCTACTTTGTCTCATGTGGTTATGGAGATAAAGGTACATAAAGTATGCATAAATTACGTTGCGAGTATATACTTCTTGCTTTACTCTTTTAAACGATTTTAAAACCCTGCACGTTCACCAGCTTTTCAAGCATTTCTAATTGACTTAAATTTATTTGACAAAGTGGAAGTTTTGGACTTACATTTTTTTGTGACATACGACAAAATGCATGCATGTTTGTTTATTGCCAATAATTTTTGCCGCAATCTAGTTTTAAGTGAGGTAAGGCGCAAGTTGTTATACCACTTCAATCCGTGGCGTTCATTCATTCCAAATATTGCCTCTGCCTCCGCAGTTTACAAATGTCAGAATCTACATACGTCAAGTTTTTATTGCTGTACGCATAAGGCGGCAAGTTACAACGATTCCGAGTCATAGTCACATCAAGACCACTTGGAAATCTTTGTATGACCGTGGCAGTGTGTCACATTGACCCTTTCTTGCACCGGCTTTATGTACAATATTTTATCGGTAATACCACCGCGCTCCATCTTACTGGTCATAGAACATCGCTGTTTTTTTTTCTTTTTTCGCTATTGTACACACCAATTTTTTTTTTTTAGAATGCACTTGACTTAGTCACGAAGCCATGGCTGATCAGTGACTCTTTCTTTGAACGCCTCAGAAATAGACTGCGGCCTAGGTGACCTTTTCCTTACCTAACTATTTGAATAACTATTTGATAAATATTTACCCACCAAAACGGATTCACAAAAATAAAGTTAATTGCTTTGCTAACGCAAATCACGAAACATGTTTATGTACTGACCATCCGTTCAGTGGTCAAGCTACACAAGGAATCTGCTGAATCTTTCAGAGAATACTTCATATTGACAAAAATATTTAGTATGAACTGATTACTGGTGGGAGACGCCTTTTCGGATTGGTGTCTCACGGGTCGTTGTGTATCCCGTGAAGCTGGGTATGTGGAAGTCTACCGATCGCCTGTAGGACACAGCAGTATAGAGATAAATGTCTTACGAAACATCAATAAAAAAGGCGTATGTCAGTCTGCCAACAACACAGCCGTAATGTGGCCAGAGAACTGTGGACAGTAACGCACGGTCTGACGGAAGGATGTCGTCAGTCCAGCTCTTAAGGCGATTTCTCAAAGTGACCAAATGAGGGTAGTGCTCGTTGAGTTGATGGAGCCAAAAATATACAGAGACGGGACAGATCCCAGAAGTGATTGGCGCAGATGCAAGACACTCTCTTTCTTCACTGGATACCTTGATTGCCGTCCCATGCATGGCATACGAGACTGCCGAAACTCAGAAGTAAACGCGCGCAATAACCACAACATAGCCTTTGTAAACAATGAATAGATGGTAATGTATGACATGCAGAACATAAAAAACCTAACGTACGAAAAGAAAGCACTTATAGAGACTTCCGAACAATTGGGCTTCGAGTGAGAATAAAGGATTGCATGTCATCCGAGCGTCATCGAAGGTAGGAAGCGACTGTTATCGCATGCAGGATAATGACTTGGAGGGAACGAGGCCATACAAACCTCGGCCACATAATATGTACAGATCGTTCAAGTGCTTACTGCGACCTAGATATCTCTGACATGGAACGATTTGTCAACGGACTTATCGTATGTCTAAACGACTCCAACGCTAGGCCATGAAACAGTGCTGACGCAGTAAGCCTCATGCAATACTTTCATATTTATTTTTCACATTTTACTCTCAAGTTGAGACGAGAACATTGACCATGCATGTGTATTTCTAAGTTTCAAAACAGTGAAGTGGGAATAAAAAAAAAGGCAGATCCCACGTGCAGTTGAAATCGATTATATGCAAAGCACGAATCAGAAATGTTGATGTGTCACCTTAAAATCAGGACAACGTTACTAGGTGGAAGTAAGTGATGCCGTATATGACTTCCGTGTCATGATTATCTTGTTTGAATGTGTCGTTTACGATCGTCATCTATTAAGGTCACTTGATACCATTGATGATTAATATGGGGGGTTTAACGTCCCAAAACCACCATATGATTATGAGAGATGCCGTAGTGGAGGGCTCCGGAAATTTTGACCACCTGTGGTTCTTTAACGTGCACCCAAATCTGAGTACACGGGCCTAAAACATTTTCGCCTCCATCGGTAATGCAGCCGCCACAGTTGGGATTTGATCCCGCGACCTGCGGGTCAGCAGCCGAGTACCTTAGCCACTAGACCACCGCGGTGGGGCACGTCACGTGATTCCAAATTTAGTATTTGTGGAGCTAGCGAAAGAGCCGTGAGCACGCTATGAGCGTGGTATGTTGTCATGCTCCTACATGACACGCGTGTCAGGATTATCGGGTAGACACACATCATATACTTCGTCGTCCACTGACGTCACGTAACACCAAACTTGGTATATGTGCAGCTAGCAAAACGGCCGCGAGTGCACCTTGAAGGGCCCAATATGCTACAATGAAGCGTTGACGCGCGCGCACGCTGGGCACAGCGACGCGACGTTAGCAAAACGCGAACACTTATTAGGGAGTTTCAGAATAGCGCACCGCGAGCCCTTGCGGTGCGGTCGCTGCCACTGCGCATGCGTCGTACGCAAGTCGGTGTTCGCGTTCGCGGACCGCACGCGAAAAATCCGAAATCGCGTGCGGTAATGGTAGCCCGCATGTGGCCCGCAAGCGTTGGTTTCGAGGCTACGGGTGGTAATGGCGGCCCGCATACACGACCTTCTGTATTTTACTGACCTGCCCAGTGAGCGATGCGCCAGCACGCCCTTTCTGGTAATGGTGCCTGCCGATATGCGCCCTGTGGCACAACAGCTTACCTCATCCGCACCGGTTGCTGGCGGCCAAAACATGGGTCACCGCGCTTTTTTTTTTTTTTTTGTCGTCTGCTCGCGTGACGCGGGGAGAAAAGCAGCAATGTTTACGCGTGCATACACTCTGGACGATTAAAATTATTAAAAACCACTTTTTGAATACACCTAAAGATATAATGATGATCTTTCGCTACCGTCTGCTCGTGCCGAGCTGCGACAGTAGCGTGCAGGTCGGTGCAGTTTGTACACCAGCGAAGCGAGGTTTTTTGGTGCAAATTAACCATCACGATGGTGGCGTGCTACGTGCCTTTCTGCGAATCAAGGCAAGGGAAGTCTCCTGATGTGACTTTTTATGAGTTTCCAGTGACCGAGGTGCATGAAAAATAGATCGAGGTAATTTCTGTGTTGTAAAAGACTACGCGTCTCTAAAGGAGTGAGTTGCTGGGCTGGTTGGTGGTGCATGACAGACTGAGACGCACATTTGCGCAAAAAATAATAATAAACAGACAACCTCAAGAAAGTAAACAACGACGCGCTATACTCACAACTATTAGCTAAAAAAAATGAAGAAAAGACAACATGAGTGCACATATGGAAACCATGTCACTACATGTGGTTATGCAACTAGGTTTTGAAACACACCAATTGTGTGAAGAATTAGCGTTGAATAAGTGATTTTAAGTGCTATTCTAAAACTCATATGGCGCCCGCTACGTCCGCGACGCCCGCAGCGCTTGCAAACGGTATTCTAAAACTCCCTATAGTCTGACGCGAGGCTCGACCAGCGTCCGTCGGCAAGGCCTGATGGCAACCGGTGCGAAATGTGACACACATCGGCATTTTACGCCGATGTGTTTACCCAGACAACACTGCGTCTCTCTCTTTTATTAGAGAGTTTTAGTACTGCGCACGCTGCGTACGTGGCGGCGTTGCGTACGTAAGGACGCCACGTTCTGCGTAGTGCGCATGCGCAGACCACAACGCGCACGTATCGCATTACGTACGCAGCCGCTACGTACGCACGCATGAGATGCGTGCGTGCGTACGTATGAGGTGATCGCGCCGCTCTCGAACAAGTTCGCGACAGCGCGAGACTTCGTTTTGCAAAATGGCGGCATCGAAGGCAAGCACCGACCGGCTCTGTGGCTTAAAATATGGCCATAATCTGACTATAACACTTGGATTGGCTCACACTGGCTGTCAACACACGTGCTTCTATTTCGAACTACCAGATGGCGCAACACGCTTCTCACTCGTTACGTACGCGGGTACTACGGCGTACTAAAAGCCGATTAGTGGCAAACGACGCCACGTAACGCAAGGTGCTTGCGTGATGCGTACGTAGCACCATTCCGCAGTACTAAAACTCTCTATTGACGGATGGACGCCGGACGTGTTGAAACGCGCATTCGTCAAGGTGACGCATGCGCGTTTACCTGGATTACCTGGGGATATGTGGCATGACCGGCGCCTGGCGTGGCAACGCCGGTGTGACGCGACGAAATAAACGCCGGATAGCACGCGCCCCGTGTCACGTCGATACGTGTAGGCGTCTTGACTGTTGCATGTAGTCATGTTCTCACACCACATGCATCGCATAATTATCGTGTTTGCACCTGTCACATGCCTTCGTCTTCCATTGGCGTAACGTAATACCAAGTTTGGTACTTGTGAAGCTAGTAAAACGGCGACGAGTGTATTATGATCGTAGCATGTAGTCATGTTGTTACAAAAAACGCATCGCATGCTTATAATGTTTGCACCAGTGTCATACCTTCGTCATTCATTCACGTCCTATAATACCAAGTTTGGTATAAGTGAAGCTAGCGAAACGGCCGCTACCGCATCATGAGCGTGGCATGTATTCATGTTATTACATATCGAGTTTGGTAAATGCATTTCATGATTATCATGTTCGCATCAGTCATATACTTTCGTTATTCATTTACGTAACGTAATACCAAAATTTGGTGTACGTGACGCTAGCAAAACGGCCGCGAGCACATCAAAAGCGTGGAAAGTAGGCATGTTGTTACATGACACGCATGTCATGATTTTCATCTTAGGGTCTGTCGCTTGTTTTCGCCATGCAATCTTGTCATACCATACGAGTTTGGCAACATGCCATGTGAACGAAACCACCGCAAGAGCTGCTGGACCATGAAATGTAAATCATGACATTCATGACACACATTTCATGATTTTTCATGGTATGACTAGTCAATTATGTTCTTCATACAGTCATGCTATGCAATACCAAGTTTGGTATCGATACCATTCCCGAAACAGCCGGGAGAGCTAAAAGTCGTCTCGTTTTCGCCATTTCACTTCCCTTGATTACGCAATGACAGAAAACCCACTGAAATGCCACTCGATAATTCGACTTCGTAGCTTCTGAAAGCTCTTTTAGTATAGCGCATACTATACGCACATCAGTGTGTCTTGAACTTGCAATTTTCACACATGTGAGGGCTGCCAGAAAGTCTGTAGTTACCACCAATTTTCTTGGTGTCACTGACACCTTAATAAAGCTTAGGGCTAACGAAATCGCCCCGAGCTGCGACGTTGTTGAAAAAGAGAGATGTACCAACCGACATGCATATTATTCGCGCAATTCCGAAATTATAAATGCTGATGTCGCTGTCTCTTTGGCGACGGAGCCGTCAGTGTACACGTTAGTGTAGCCTTGGTACTTGTCAAACAGATGATGTGATGGTAATTGCTGTGCGGCAACGATTGGCACTCCATGATTGCTGCGAAATCCTTCTATTGACGTTTCAATAGTTGGTAGCTCAAGCAGCCATGGAGGGTAGTTTTGATCCAGCGGCCAATGTGTCGACACTGGAAGCCGAGAATGGTACTGTCGGTACACAGGCGTGTTTCTCCTAAGAACCTTACAGCCTAACAACCATGTTTGTACTAACTTGACCCCGCACAGTGACGTGAGAGTGGTGGACGTACATCAAACTATACTTCCCTTTTTCGTACGATGTTGTTTATAAAAAGTGTTTAACGATTTAGAGTACGTGGTACTTCTCTATGGGAGGGCGAAAAGCCGTCCCTGTCAAAGAAACGAAGTTACGCAGTTTCACCACTTGTCAAAAGCAACTGTTTAGAAAAAAAAATTTTTACAGTGTGCACAGAACACAAAGGCTTCACACCATTCTAGTAACAGGGCACATACAATTCGGCACATCTATGTATCACGACCAACATCACTACGTTACAGTGAAGAAATTTGCTCTAATATACATGACAATTTTGGCATACATGTACACAAGAACTCAATGCGATATCATGAAACAATGGTAAAACGATACAATAGATGCAATGAAGCACAATTTGTAACAAATGAAATCATATATAACAACTCAACGGGCACTGATTTGTTGCATCCTTTCGTGTTCCACCTTGACGAAGGGCACGACCGATGCCGCAGAAACTCGTGCGTTTAGAAGAAGTGGTTAATGATTTACAGTACTTGGTACTGTACTATAGGAGAGCTCAAAGCCGTCCCTGTTCGCTGTAACGATCCCCCTTATTGCACCAAGAATGGCACAAGTATACCATAGAAGAAAGGTTGTTTTGAAACAGCTTGACAAGTTCACAGCCTGATGCCTACCATATCACAGCCCTATACGTTGCACTGGAGCGGTGAACATTACAATTCCTGTGTATATATATACTTAAGGTTAAAAATGCTTGATTATGACAGCAGGCGTTATATTATTTTGCACGTGTACTTCTTTTTATTTCCCTTCTCATTGCCATCAATTATATGTGTTTATGATGGTCTGCGTGCCTGACTTATTTTGGAGCAAAGGTCCTTTGTCAGGCTCCTAAGCCTTTTGCGTTCGATTCAATTTCTGTTCATGTACACAAAAAAAGAAAGGAAGAAAGAAAGAAAGAAAGAAACAAAGAAAGAAAGAAACAAAGAAAGAAACAAAGAAAGAAAGAATATAGATTATCGTTGAATATATTCATCGAGCTTGGAAATTCAGCCTCGTGAGGCCAGTGCGAGGCCTGATGAGAACGGCAGACACGTAGTCATTTCATACCTTTCCTAAATGCGAAGCATTTCTTAGCAAACTTCGGCGACTTTGAGCGTATGTATCTATATATCTAGCCGCCTATGACTTTTAGCTCTCCTGGCCGTTTCGATCATGATATTGATACCAAACTTGGTATGGCACAACATGACTATATGAAGAACATATTTGACTAGTCAAAACATGAAAATTATGGCATGTATGTCATAAATGTCATGGTGTACATTTCATAATCCTGCAGCGCTTGCGGTGGTTTCGTTCACATGGCATGTTGCAAAACTGGCATGGTTTGTCATGATTGCATGACGAACACAACAGACAGACCGTAACATGAAAGTCAAGACATGCGTGTCATGTAACAACAAGACTACATGCCACGATCATGATGCGGTCGCGGCCGTTTCGCTAGCTTCACATATACCAAATTTGGTATTACGGGACGTGAATGGATGACGAAGATATGTGACTGGTACAAACATGATAATCGAGATGCCAGTCATGTAACAACAAGACCGCATGCCACGCTCACGATGCTCTCGTGGTCATTTCGCTAGCTTCAATTTGGTATTACGGCACGTGAATGAATGACAATGGTATGATACTAGTGCAAACATGATAAACATAAGATGTGTGTCATGTAAAAACATGGCTACATGATACACTCATGATGTGCTTGCGGCCATTTCCTTAGCTTCACATAGGCCAAACTATGTATTACGCGATGTTCAATGGATGACAAGCTATCTGACTGGTGAATGTGATGATAAGATGCGTGTCATGTGAGAACATGACTACATGCCACAGTCAAGGCACCAATACATTTCGACGTGATGCGGTGAGCGTGCTCGCTGGCGTTCATTTCGTCACGTGACGCCGGCGGCACCACGCCTGGCGCCGGTCTTGTCATATACGCACAGACGCGCGCCAAGCTGCGTTGCTTTGACGCATGCGCGTTTTAGCAACACCACCTAGACTATTGACTATAGTCTAGGTGGTGTTGGTTTTAGGCCGTTCGGCGTCCCTCCGTTACCAAAAGAAGGAGACGCAGTAGTACCTGAGTTGCGCATCAGCGCGAAACGCAGAAGGTCGTATTTCACGCCGGTTGCGTCGGGCCGTGGCGACGGACGCTGGTCGTGCCGGTCGTGCCTAGCGTCAGACTATAGAGAGCTCGCGTTTTGCTAAAGTAGCGTCACTGTGCCCAGCGGGCGCACGCGTCTACGCTACATTGGAGTACACTGGGCCCTTCATGATGCGCTCATGGCCGTTTTGCTAGCTCTGCATATACAAAATTTGGTGTTATGTGACGTCAATGGATGACGAATGATTATAACTGGTGCAAACATGATACTCCTAACAAGCGGGTCATGTAAGAACATGAGAACATACCACGTTCATAGCGTGCTCATGGCCGGTTCGCTAGCTCCACATATCCTATAACGATACGTGAATAGATGACGAGGGTAAAGGACACATTCAAACATGATAATCATTAAAGGTAAGTCATGTGCGGCATCATTTAGCTCAACCTCGTAACATGGTGCTGATTTTAAAGTGACATATCAGCCTTTGTCATTCATGCTTCGCATATGATCGATTCCCTCTGTACGCGGAATCTGCCAATGTTTTCAACACCACTTCCGGAAATCGCCCTGTTTACTTTAACGTGGATTCCTAACTTTTGCTTGTTTACGCACTGCTGATGATTTAAATGCGAGGCATTTCTCAGCGAGCTTTGGCGACTTGGGTGTATCTATCTATCTATCTATCTATCTATCTATCTATCTATCTATCTATCTATCTATCTATCTATCTATCTATCTATCTATCTATCTATCTATCTATCTATCTATCTATCTATCTATCTATCTATCTATCTATCTATCTATCTGTCTGTCTATCTATCTATCTATCTATCTATCTATCTATCTATCTATCTATCTATCTATCTATCTATCTATCTATCTATCTATCTATCTATCTATCTATCTATCTATCTATCTATCATTCTATCTATCTATCTATCTATCTATCTATCTATCTATCTATCTGCCTACGACATTTAGCTCTCCAGGCCGTTTGGATAATGATATCGATGCCAAACTTGGTATGGCATAACATGACTAAATGGCGAGTATATTTGTCTAGCCATAAGATGAAAAAATGACATGTATGTCATGACTGTCATGATTTACATTTCATGATTTTGCTGCTCTTGCGGTGGCTTCGTTCACATGGCATGTTGCAAAACTGGTAGGGTATGGGATTATTGCATTGCGAACAGAAGCGACAGATCCTAACTTGAAAGTTATGACATGCGTGCCATGTAACCACATGACTACATGCTGCGCTCATGATGCGCTCTCAGCCATGTCACTTGCGTCACATATACCAAATTTGGTATTTTGTACGTGAATGCTGAATGAAGGTACCTGTCTGGTGCAAACATGATAATTATGAGATGCGTGTCATGTAACAACATGACTTATTGCCACGCTCATAATTAGCTGGCAGCCTTTTCGCTAGCTTTTCCTAAACGAAATTTGGTATTACGGGGCGTGATTGGTTGACGAAGGTATGTGACTGGTGCAAACAAGATAATCATGACATGCGTGTCATGTGAGAACTTGACTACATGCCCCAGTCAAGGTGCGTTTACACTTCATCGTGACCCGGCGCGCGTGCGCGCTGGCGTTCATTTCGTCGCGTCACGCCGGTGTTGCCACGCCAGGCGCCGGTCCTACCATATACTCGCAGGTGTGCGCTGCGTTGCTTTGATGCGTATGCGTTTCAGTGTGCCCGGTGTCCCTCGGTCTCGAAACCAGGCAGACGCAGTGCTGTCTGGGTAACGCATTGGCACCAAATGCAGCATTTCGAATTTTGCATGCCGTCGAGCCGCGCTGACGGACGCTGGTCGCACCGGTCCCGCCTGGCGTCAGACTATAGCGCGCTCGCTTTTTGCTAACATTGCGTCGCTGTGCCCAGCGTGCGCGCACGTCAACATTACTTCAGAGCATATTTGGCCCTCCATGGTGCACTCGAGGCCGTTTCACTAGCTGCACATAAACCAAATTTGGTGTTACGTGACGTCAATGGATGAAGAAGGTATATGACTGGTGCAAACATGATAATCATGAGACCCGTGTCACGCAAGCACATGACAACACACCTCGCTCACAGCGTGCTTGCGGCCGCTTCGCTAGCTCCACATATACTAAATTTGGCTTGTGACGTGAATAGATGACGAAGGTTAACGACACATCCAAACATAATATTAATGACACGGAAGTCATGTATGGCATAATTTACCTCGACCTCGTAACGCTGTGTTGATTTAAAAATGGCTTTTCAACTTCCCTCATTCGTGCTTGACATATCATCAATTCGCATTGCACATAGGGTCTGAAAATTTATTTATTGAGTCTGAACCCGGTGTGACTAAATAGCGGAAATAGGAAGTGTAAGAACGGTGGCAGCAATACCAAGAAACTTGAATGCGTCTCAGGATCGGACACCGAACACATCCCATTTTGCCCCTGTATTAGCTGCGTACACAGCAGCTAATATAGAAATGGAATAATATACTGATGTACAGTTATGGTATCACCTTTAGGTGGCCCATGCTGCGTACTATTATGAAAACTTTAAAAAGAACTCAAAGTTTTTACTTGTTCTTCGAAAACTTCCCTGGCTCCTGGCTTGATTTATTTGTGGGGTTTAACGTCCCAAAACGACCATATGATTATGAGAGACGCCGTAGTGGAGGGCTCAGGAAATTTCGACCACCTGGGGTTCTTTAACGTGCACCCAAATCTGAGTACACGGGCCTACAACATTTCCGCCTCCATCAGAAATGCAGCCGCCACAGCCGGGATTTGCTGGCTCCCAGCTTGAGGCTTTTCTGTTAAGACAAAGATAGTGATAGAAAGGAAGAAAGTGTATAGCGGAGTGCAGCACTGCTTCAAGCGGTCTTCAGCGGCTTGGTCAAGGCTATAGGCTATTATTATTATTATTATTATTATTATTATTATTATTAATATTATTATTATGATTAGTAGTAGTAGTAGAAGTAGTAGTAGTAGTAGTAGTAGTAGTAGTAGTAGTAGTAGTAGTAGTAGTAGTATTTTAGGTTGTTCAAAAGTGTTCTTTGAAAATCTGTGAAGATAGAGATTACAAATACCTTTGTTTGGCTGCTAGACTAAATTGTGCCCTCTTCCTCCTATTGGTGTCACACCATTAGAATGTAGTGGCTCAGTTAAATCTGAATAACAAGGGAGCAACAAACGGATGGTATAATTTAAGGATTCATGAATTCTAAGTACCGACGCAGTAAAAGGAGGCCTGGTTAAGCGATGTACCGAAGTGGCAGCCCTGGTTAGGTTTACCACGACAATTCGAAGGCTATACTGCACGCGACCGCTGCGTAAACTGCTTAGAATAAACAGCCTTTAAAATAGCCCGAATTTGAAAAAAAAATTGTGCTGAAAAGCAAAGGCAGGATATAGAAGGTATTGCCATGTTTCGTTAACATTACGAGTATAGCGACAGAATAGAAAAGAAAAAATCTCGGGTGTACACGTTATTCCGTCTTTGGTGATTTCACATATTGCATATACGTTCTCATTAGCTGATTTTCAAGCTTGCGAAAATTACAGAGATAAAAAAGCAGGCTTTTATATATATGGATGAAGGTTACGAAATTGCCATGCTGCTTTTTTATGCTTAATTAGTTCATTGCTGCGAATTAACTTGCATTGACGCAAGGAGCGGCGTTTCTGAATTTTATGCCATATTGATTCTTGATTAATTTTATACGTACACTGTTGGGCATAGCATTACTGATATTCCTGACGATGTTATATATTAGCTGTGACTCTAACGGAACGAACGGGACACAAACTGTTGCAGCGATGACCAAGCAAAACAATCTTGCCATTTCCGAGCATTTCAATGATATCTGCACAACCTAACATTTCTCTAACAATCGCGGTTCAAGTGCGCTCACATTCATTTCTTGGAAGAAAAGAAAATGAACGTGGTTCACTCAGTAATGAGGTCCGCACTTGTGACCTTTGGAGAACCACACCTGCCACTAAAGAACTATTTGTTTATTCATGACACTTGAATAAGCTTCACTTCTTCTTGATTAGTCCTTACAAAAGCCAAGTTTTTTATGCCATAAGTCTCAAGGAGCTTTCACGAGTAATACAAAGGATTCTGTTAAAAGACGAGAAAGCTAAGATTTCATCAGTAAGGCTAACTCAGCGTATTCAGCTATGGATTGCTTGAACAACGAGCATCAACTACTCAACCTTGAGGCATATTTTCATTTATATCCTGAAAATTTATGCATTCGCGTATTGCATGAAAAAATTCATTGCTAATTACAGAAGACACACCGAAGAATTCTGAATTCAAGAAAGGAAGTGATGATGAGCTACTCCAAATTCACAGAGCCGCAAGTTGAAAAGTACTGCACTCTCTTTCACCTCATTTCAGCTGTTTTGTTTGACAGGTTTTATTTTTTCTGTAAGAGCTCGGCCGAGTGTGTTAAAAGACGAGTTTGGTGCATTCAATCTTTCTTTTTAAAGTCGAAAACCTTAAAAGTTTGAAAGTTAGCGTCGGTGGCTTCGACGTGAGTCCGTGGATCACCATGACGTGATGACGTGACAATGATTTTTGGCGTCACAAAGATACCTCATATGTGCCGTCATCGGATGGCGTCACATAACGTGAGTTCCTTGATGACGTCCTCTAATGATGTCGTCACTTGGTCAAACATTAGCTGACCACAACCACGAAGGTATCGCAAGAAAAGCTGAGGTGCAGAAATCTTCGATGCCTCCGATCATGGAAGCAGGGATAAGCCATGCTTGGTACACGCATCTTTCAGATGGTTGTGGGTGGGGGTGGATCAATGCATCAACGGCGAATAAAAACGTGTCTTTCACCTTGGTGTCATCTTATGCAATTGAAGAAGGGACCCTGCGCATTTCAAATATTTTGTTATGTCTTGTCTCCAGTACGTTGTATGTTTACATGAAACATTGGGAGACTGAAACGGAATCTGTTTCGTCATTGTCGTAACATATCTTCGTAGTTGTGGATGTGCAATCGTTTGGCTATGCAAGCGATGTCAATGAAGGGAGTAATGTAAAGCAGAATGAGGAAATACAGGAAGGTCAACGAATCGCGAGTTCGGTTTGCTATCCTACGCTTGAGCAAGAGGACTAGGCGATGAAAAGATAGAGATATGGAAAGAAGAGAACACACCAAAAAAAAAGGTACACGCGAAATTAACGTACTCTGCTGTGCTCCACAGTTGTGAGGGCAGGCATTCTGGCGAACCTGGTTACACTGTAGGCCGTCCATTAATGGCTCCGATACGAAAGGTTTGCAAGCAGTGAACATCAAGTACTTGTTGCACAGGCTTCGCGTATGGTCATTTCTGCCTGCCGACAAAGACGCGAAGTCTGGCTGGCGATGCCACCACTAAATGAAAAACTCTGTGCTCTTGAAATGTGTGGCCTCGATTTCAAAAGGCCCACTATATATCTGCACGAACAAACACTCGAAAGGTTTTTGCAGCATTCTTCTTTATTTTTCTTCATAGTACAAGGTTACAGTTCACGTTTCATGGTACGTTGTGCTGAATGTGCTTCGAAATTTTGAGCATTCGACAGTGCAATAGAATTTACATTACTACTGGTAACTTCGATTCATCCAATAATATTGCGAGTCACGTAATAAGGACTAAATTTTTCATACCAGCAAGAGTAGAGACGATTCATGTGAACAAAGAGGTTATGCAAATCGCGTTACATGTGAATAGCCAGGCAGTGTGGGTGGTTCAGTGGTTTCGCGCGTTTTTATGTAGCGTGGGATAATGGTGGAGCGAGAACTTGAGGAAATAAAATTTAGATAGGCCACCAACGCACACCCATGATAAAATCGAAGAACATAGTTTCAAGAACATTTACCTTCGTCATTCATACACGTCACATAATACCGAATTTGGTATATGTGGAGCAAGTGAAACGGCTGCGAGCGCATGATGACGCTGGTATGTTGTCATGTTCTTACATCACACGCTTGTCATTATTATCATGTTCGCACCTTCGTCATCCATTGACGTCACGTAACACTTATCAGAATAAGTGAAGCTAGCGAAACGACCACGAGCGTTTCTTGAGCGTGGCATGTAGGCATACTGTTACATGACACGCATCTCATAATTATCAGGTTTGAACGAGTCACATACCTTCGTCATCCATTCACGTCCTGTAACACCAAATTGGGCATTTGTGAAGCCAGAGAAGCGGCCGCGAACGCATCATGAGCGTAGCATGTCCGTTGTCACAAGACACGCATCTCATGAATATCATGTTTACACCAGTCATAAACCTTCTTCGTGCAATCACGTCCAGTAATACCGAATTTGGTATATGTAGAGCTAGCGAAACGACCCCGAGCGCACCATGAGCCTGCTGTGTAGTCATGACTCATGACTTACATGACGTGCATGTCAGTATTTCCACGTTAGGTCGGTCGCTTGTGTTCGCCATGCAGTCATATCATACCATACCAGTTTTGCAACACGTCAATGCTAACGAATGCACCGCAAGAGCAGCAGGAGCTTGAAATGTAAATCATTACATTCAAGACATACATGTCATGATAGTGATGTTATCACTAATCAGTTATGCTTGTCATACAGTCATGTTGTGTCATTGCGAATATGGTACCGATAATATTAACGGAACGGCCAGGAGACCTTAAATTCATGCGCGGATAGCAGATACATAGATAGATAGATAGATAGATAGATAGATAGATAGATAGATAGATAGATAGATAGATAGATAGATAGATAGATAGATAGATAGATAGATAGATAGATAGATGGATAGATGGATAGATAGATAGATAGATAGATAGATAGATAGATAGATAGATAGATAGATAGATAGATAGAAACCATCGAAGTGGGTGCTGTTCGCAAAACAATTCTTCGCATATGGAACGCTATTATAAACCTTCAGCTGATACTGCACAGCTTCTCATTAACGATCTCCGCGCAAATGAATCAGAAGGGCACAAATAAAACCATTCAATGAACACGCCTGTTCAACACTACATAAACGCTTACAATCCAACAAAATTGATCAAGACGAAAGCACTTTTTTTTTCTATCAGCAAGCCTGCCTCATTCAATTAAAAGAGAGAGAAGCCATAAGCTTAGAGGAGTTTAGATGGTGCACTTTTACGGACCTTTGAGCGTTATTTTAAGCGCATAAGAAATGGGTTCCTCTCATAGGGAGCTTAGTGTAATAACAAAAAACTACCTGGAACTTCTTTTTCAGTCAGAGCACCGTCCAACTTTTAAACGCTAAGTTTTGGCAACGGGCTTTGAAATCCAATAAAGAAATACTTCCGAAACCTTCTTTTCAACGAGCACGTAATCGAACTTTACCTGAGGCGACGTGCAAGAAGTAAAGCAAGTAGCATACTTTAGAAAAGAAGGCGCAATTTATTTTCTCTTTATCTGATTTTGAAACGAGGAATTGGAGACGCTAATATCTCTGTTTACGCATGTTCACCGAAACGCAAGGAAATTGTTGATAAAATAATATATCAACCTTTTCTTTCATGGAAAAATAGCATCATTATGCATCTTACCAGTTATAAGTGCTATAAGCAGTACATTGGGTATTCAGCCTGGTGCCAGCTGCTGTTCGAAGTTTTGACGTGGGGATTTCATTTTACTTTAGTTTAATTGCCCTGACTGAAATTTTTGAGCATATTCAGCTAAATTGATGCCTATATATTTTGAATAATCGTGTCACGCAAGGTAATAGCTGAGTAGTGTTACAAATGCATTGGGGAGAGGTCAATTGAGGCAAGAATGGGAAGCACGAAAAATTACGGTGTATTATTAATGTTTAGCTGAAAGAAGCCGAGGCCCTCGACAAAATTTCATAACGTTTCCACTCTCCCAATCATATCGTGTTTTTCTGTTTTTTTTTTTGCATGTATGCTTATGACTTTTAGCGTTAAGACATTGCTAGATGTGCGTGTTAAAAGATGTCAGAGGAGGAAGGTGAGTTTAGGTTGTCGAATGTTAAGTATGTTCTATGTCATTGTACCTGCGTCGATAGTGTTGCAGCTTAGAGAGACAATCATGACCGTATTCACATGGGATGAACGACTTCCTTGGAAATATGAATATTGTGACATGGTTACCACGTCGATGTCTTGCCGTCATGATGGCCGCCACAATGCCTATGTGTCTTTACTATACTTTTTTCTTTCGAAAAATGCGCACTCTTGAAGATCAGAATCACTGGTCGGTCAGTGATGCACTGAGTTAGGAGACACATGACGGGAAGCTATTCCCTAAAATGCAAGTTGGTTGAAAACTATGTTCGAATGATTAAGGTGCTTCGCTACTGAAACGTTCCCGGTGACACTGCTAAAATTGCACAAGTTCTCTTCGGAGTCCAGAAATTTTCATACATTTTCCTCATATTTTAGCAAGAATCTAACGAAATCATGTGATATGGTTGGAATGGCATATGGACGGTTTCAGTACAGCGTAAATGATGATGAGGAACAAACTTTATTTATTTGCAGAAAAATCCTCTTCCCCTTTCAGGTGCGAGAGGGGAAGGGAGGACCAAACTTAGTTGACAGCCATGATCACATGGGGCTTGGCGGCGTCTTCGGCCTGCCCTATTAGCGGGCTTGTAATTGAGGGTCAGAGCTGAGAAGCGTAGTATTCAATACACTCCCGTCTGGGAATTCGCCTTACATAGGGGCCTGCGGGCATGCCCATAAAATGTGGCTCAAGTCCACCCTGTTGTTGCAAAATTTACATATGTCCAAATGAGGTTTCGGCATGCAGCGGTTCATTGTTACCGGACTAGGAAACGTATGGGTCTGAAAAATGCACCGCGCACGCCACCGCCAGTCCTCTGTTCAATGACGTGTGAGTGGAAGGATAAATTTTCCTGCTTAGCCTGTAATACTGTGTAATATCTATGTAAGTGGTCATCCGCTCAAATCTCTCATCATCCTCACAGCTCGACCAGGGCAATCCAGAGGCTCGGTCTGTAAGTCCTAGAGCTTTCTGGTGTGCAGCCTCATTGCCGGGTAAGGAGGAGTCAGCGGGTGCCCAGACTATATCCATTGTTCGTTGGTCTTTGGTGTGGAAGTTTTTATCAAGTGGCTCTTGAATGCAGCACAAATATCAAAATTGCGAAATTATTTTACTGAAACTCACAATTTTCCAATGTTTTCAGACACTGATATAGTCGGCGGTAGGCCCATATGAACGTAGCCACCCAGAGTCTCGGGGACATCTCGTGAGGAGGAGCCGCAGCTGATGACAGGAACGTTTAATTGCAGTATATACATTTCGAAGGTAGCGAATTGCAACATGATCCTGGTAGCCTCATGGAAGCTCTAGGTGGAAGATTGACGGGGGATTCTGGGAGCTTGTTTTGGTGTCCTGACCGTCCCAAGATTTTCTGCCGGGAAAGACAATTGAGGCCAGGACAGTAAAATAAAATGGTCGTCTTCACCTTCACCCCTAAAATGAGAAGGTGAAACACCACCTCCTTCCCAACCCAGGAAAGAGGGAAGACGCAAGCGCAGTTTGTTTCGGGGCGAGGGAGAAAGCACTGCACAATACACAACGCGCACGACACAGCACAGCGTGAAGACGTTGTGTCATACATACAGATCTACTTGTGTATTCAGGTGCGGCGTTGACTAATCGATGTCGTCTGCGGCCCCGGCCAGGCCACGGCTTGCGAGAAACTGTCGCCATGAAGGCGCCACGGGCAATGAGGTAAACGTATGTATCCACCGACGGAAACCACACGCAAGGCCAAATGTTCGGCGTGTCTGGTACCGTGTCGAACGAAGCACGCAGCCTTAACGGCGAACAGCACTTCCTAAGCGGTCACTTCGTCGGTCGTGTTCACAGGGTTTTACGTGGGGCGCCGTCGGCCCTGGATAATTCAAAGAACGACTTTCGTGTTGTCGCCACTATTGGGGCATCTCTGGGAGCGCTGACCCGGAAGAAAAAGGATGAGAATGCGCGCTGTGCCCCATGCCCAATGACACAAAATGCCTACTAGAAGAATCCAGGTAGTGGGGCCCCTGTTATCTATCTATTTCTCTCTCTCTCTCTCTCTCTCTAAAGGGGGCGACAAAGTTTCCTCAAGTACGCACATCTGTACCAACTGTTGAGATTTGCTTTTGTTGATCTACTTTGTTTTGTTTTTATTGTTTATTGAAAGCATATGAAGAGGACCGGGGATCGGAAATATGCGTATTACGTAGTGTGAAATAAATCATACACGACACGTGCGCTTCAGGCAGATATACACTGTTTAAGGACGACCAACCGCTGGAGACATCTCTCTCCCTACCAGTTTGTAACAAACTGTTCCCACCCTAAGCATCGAAATGAAGCGAACCATTTTGTAAATTCACAAAATGACTCAGTGTGTGTTTGTGGGATTGCGTAGAAACAATTGGAAGAATGAAAGCCGTGGTTCTATACTTCAGTTATTTTTCAGGATAGTGACTTCAAGTTATTGTCAGCGGAGTAAATGAATGATAAAGTAGTTAATCAGGAAGCACAATAAGAGCACACAATTGTTTTTTTCTTAACTTCTCGGGTGTGCCGGAGCCGCTGAAAGAAATAAATGTTTATGCCGAACAGACGTGCGATATATTTGGCTAACGAAGTCGCACAAAGGCCGACGTCGTAACCAAAGTGTACACAAGGGGAGCAACGTCCGCAATAACAAGATAAAACATAGATCATATTGATTGTTTGGGAAAATGATTTCGAAACGCGTCGTGTGGTGTTACACCATTTGCAGTCACTGTATAAAGTTTAGAAACCATGTAGTCAAAGAAAAGTAAATTTTGCAGAAATGTGTGACTATTCAGTCGCACAGTTTCGCGCATTTCAGAACAGTTTGGAATGCTGAATTGCGTGCTACATACCGAAGCAGCGGGAATACTCACCTGCTTTTTTTTCACATGGTCGTTGAAATTGTAACGCTGATTGTACGCACAGTGCAAAGCAGTCTGGGTGACATTCAGGTACTTTACCACAGATCCATGACAGGTCCGAAGACTGCTTTGGAAAAATACCCTGTAAATTCGTAATGATGGCGCAACACCGTCTGTGTTTGCAGTGATGCCTACCTATACTTTCATAACAAAAGATATAGAATTGCACATGTGTCTTTATCATACGTGCAGGTGTCGTTTCTTGTTAACGTCAGTTGAGGTTTAGTGTTGGCCCCGCTTCTATATCAGTCTAATACACATAAAATTTGTATTTCAATGACTTAGTCAGCTATATTTAAGCGTTGCTTGGCCCGGGAAAAATACCCTGGCGAAAGTTACGCATGATATTCACATCATCACACGGTAATGCGCACGCGATTTCTATAATGCAGACCTCAGTAGCCAAACGTGAGAGAAAGATCAGAGTTAATTCCCTGAAACATTCATTGAATGGTGAATATAGTAATTACGTTAACACATGAAAATGAGATAGATAAATCCTTTAGGCCAAAATTTAGAATTGGTTGTGTCGAAAGTAATCATTTTCTCTTAGTTGCAAGTATATTTACATATTTTTCAAGATCGATGAGCAAAACCCAAGAAGAAAAATCGGAGAAATGAAACAGGCAACATTGTGTCACTTCCAATGATCTTTCTTAGTAGCACAATAAAAACGTTTTGCAAAGATTGTTCGATGAAAAAAAAAACGAATTGCCATGTCCTGCTCACCCAACCAGAAGCAAAATTTTGCCGCATTTTGTTAGCAGTTTTTTATAAGCAAGACCACCCCCACATCATGGTCTGTTTTGATCTGAAAGTTACAAACAAAAAATAAAAATAAAGTTCTTAAGTTATTCACCACAAGTTCAGCGATGAATTCTAGAGAAATTTACTCGTCAAAATCCCCGCAATGTCGTTTTTTTTTCAAACAACTGTAGATGGTCTGTTCATTTCAAAGTACTCATATTTTTTTCTTCTACAAACTTGGATCACATTTTTAGCGAAAACAAACTTGCGCCTGGCTCATGCAAGATAGCAACTTTTTTTTCACCTATAAAAAAAGCTGAAAGAAGTCTTGACCGATTTTTGTCGCTATGCCACCGCACCTTTTCAGAAAAGGGTTTCTGTGGAGATTACGCATAGTTTTTCAAGGAAGTCCGGAATCTATCATCTCTCTTCAAAAACTAGTTTTGTTTTGACACTACCTTTAAGCAGAGGCCAGTCAGATTCTCAAAAATAAAAGTCCTGCGCCAGAAATGACAAACACATATTTTATTCGTCATTCTTAGCGCTAAAGCTGATTTCTTCAGAACTCTTCAGCGCTGGGAAGTCATTCAATTATTGTGTTTAGAGATACATATAGTGCTGAAAACAAAGCCGCAATTCTAACCAGAAAACCGTTTCATATACACCATGCAATCCGACATGTATTTCTGTTAAGAAAGAACGTTTCGGGATTAAACAAGGAAGACTGGCATGTTGAATCGCAATTTGTCTATTGAGTTTTGAGTATGATGCCATTCCAGGAAAAGCGCGCCTTCATTTACCACACCTTACAGGAACCACACCGCTTCGTTCCCATACATACTATCTACGGTCATGCTGATTAATTTATGCCTCGCGTACGCGCATTTTCTGTGTGACCCCGAAAAAACAGGGACCAGACCTTTGAAATACTTGAAACTTCTGTGATTTAAATATTCCACCGTTTGAAATACTCTCAACGAGCATTCATCGATTGTGTTTTTTTTTACCCTAATAAAGCCCCATGTATGATTTTTTCCCGTGATGTCCCAACATCAGAACCAGTCGTTATAACCATAACTTTGGACAATTAGGAAAAAAATCTCAGGGGTTTTACATCACAAAACCACGACATGATATCAGCGACGCGGTAATGGAGCGTTTGGGAAATTTGGGCAATATTATGTTCTTTAACATGTACTGATTTCGCACTTTGGGTGAGCGTCTACCATTTCGCCTAAATCAACACAAGAGTGCCGGGGCCATAACCGAACCTACGACCTTCCTGGTAAAAGCCAAAACTCTTGACAATTGTGGGAATGGCTGACGAAAATGAAAGTTGATCGCTGAAGGAATTTCGGCGAGGGTATGGCTGCGCGAGAAATTTCGCTAACTTGTTCAATTTTCAACTTTGCCACTACCGTAACACAGGTCAGCAAGGCACGGCGCCAGAATCTTGTGACAGCTATTTTACACGACATTTCGGGGCATATTTAGGAGACGCAAACAGTTCCCTTCGGGGTAATTTTCGCAGTTGAAACGCACAGCTCAGGATCAGTGAGCGTGCATCAGCCGTTCTGGCAATGTTCTGCACAGGCGTACCAAGATTGTGGGTTCGGAAGGGGTGCGGGTATCGAACACAGTCCACTACAAAAAACAAAAAAAAAACACCAGGCTGATCATTTTACAATGAAATATGGTGCAACCACCACATTTGACGCCCACAACACGGCTACACGTGGTTACAGGTAACGTCCAATAGTAATATCAGTGTCTGCGTTTCAATTCCGCTCTCACTACCACACCCTGGTGAAGCAAATGTCTTAGGCTGTCGGTCGGCGCAACTAAACGGCGCCTCACTTTTTGCCATCCTTGGAGTTCACACCCTATTTTTCTCAATCCAACGACCCACTCCACCAATCACAGCGTCTAAACTCATACCATCCTCTCATGAAAGCCCTGGAACAGACCTTCACACTTTTGCGACACAAAAAAGGTTGATAGAAAAACGCATACGCTTTCTGTGGCCCCCACATGAACGCGAGCACAAAAACGACACGCTATCCTCTAGAAATGCAAACCGAATAACATGGTCGAGTCAGGAGTATACGCCGTACTTTTAATTAGCTTCTGGCCACACAAAATGTCTTTTTTACAAATAAAACGAATATCATAAACTTTGTCGTACAGCGTCATGCAACATAACACAGTAGCAGATATCGACACGTAGCTGACACGCCGTGCTTACTTTTTCTTCTAGTGGTAGTAGACGCGATATAGACACATCGTATATGCACATGATGTATACTATAGGCACCATTCAGTCGAGTTTTCCAGTCAGACTGCAGCGCCAAAAGGCAAAGCCTAGCGAATAAAAACAGCAACCTTGAGATGGCTTTCATGAAATTAAAGTCCCTTGATGAAACATGTAGGGACCTTAACTGAAAGCATGTCTCCAAGACGCGCGCACATGAAGGCTCCCAAATCGAAAAGCTCTACTGCACGGTGCCTATAAGCCTATAACCGTGTGCTTTTTTATGCTGCACCCCAAAAACCAAAGTCCTGCGTCACTATTCGGAGTTCATAAAGGTGTTTCGAAAAAAAAATGTGCCTCATGGTACGGATACTTGTTAGGTGCACCAAAGTTGAAAATTTACTGATATTTGTTAGGTGCAGCAAAGTTGAAAATTAAGCACATCTCACATGCGATGGGAATCGATGTCAAGCGAAGCATGCGCAAGGAGGGTGACTATGGTGTAATTTTTTTGTTTTAC